>JASAMY010001009.1:0-29874 GCA_030248085.1 Paralinhomoeus sp. GSCO2_6 | reverse complement strand
GTGGTTGTGGTTGGGATAGGATTCGCATTGCAGTTGCAAAAGAGGGTGCAAGTACTGTTTGGTTTTGAGTTTTGCAGTTTGGCAGGTGTTTGGGGTATGTATCTGGATTCATTCATCTTGCGCTGTCAATCGGAAAGTTTGGTGCGCACTTTTTTGGGTTCTACCTACATTCTAGGTACTTATGGTACGTACGTACAGTACGGCATTCTGCAATTTTTGCAATTTTGCAATTTTGCATTTTTTTTATGGAAACATTTAATTTATTGGACAGCAAATTGAGTTCTGTGCTGCTCATGTTCCGCACGCCTCTACACGTTCGCATACCTGCAACTGGTGGGGGGGGGGGGGTTGGGGGCCCCCGCACTATTTTTCTAACACCCACCCAACTCCCCCCCCCCCCCAACCCTCCCCCCAGAATTTTCCCAGAGATTTTCACTCAGTCTAAAACGATAAAAGTGAGCAAATGTTGGTGTATTTCAGTGCTTTTTCAGTGTTATATGACCATAAAACAGCTAAATAACACTGTTTAGACCCTATTTATACCCATTTTTTACCAAAAAGTACCAGTCTAACTCATAAAATATTGGTTGGCTACTCCCCCTACTTTTTGCTCCAGACACCCCCCCCCCAGAATTTGGCCATTCACTCCCCCCACTCTTCCAGACCCAGTTACAGGTATGCACGTTCGTTCCCTTTGCCGTGAGGTGTGGAAGGTGAGGAATTGACTGACTTGTGAGAGGCGAGAGAATGAGACGACTGACCTTCCTCACTGTAGAGGTGAGGAAGGTGGGGTGGGAGACAAACTACTGCCAAAGACAATCAGTCTGATCGTGTCATGACTGAGCCTGACAGACAGAGACTGCGCTGTACATGTGATTTACGTGGGGATTATTCGTAATCGAGTCGAGAATGTGATGCTGCCGTCTCTAGGAAAGATCAAACAGAAATTGAGCTGGGAATCCGCGGAGAGATTCGGCCTGTGATTGCTACTCCGCACCAAACGTCCTTTACTATTCAAAACAGCCCTAAAGCTATGCGATGTGTACATACGTACGTGCAGAAGCCATAGGTAAATCGAATTCAGTGTTTCGGCATTGGATTTCGCGTCTGTTTGATTTAACATCGCAGGCGTTAATGCTCCGACTTCTCCTCGCAAGCTGTGCGGAGCGAGCCAATGTTGCTCCCTCCCCACAGGTCAGATTTCACTGTGCCCGCAGGCAGTCAGCAGGTGCATTTTCAAAGGACTAAAGGTCGGTAGGACGGGTAGGCTTGTGGGGAATGGCGTGGGAGTGAGGAAGGTGTCCAAGCCTGTGATTCAATAATACCTACACTCTGTGAGTTCTATGAGCCATATTTTAACTTCATTTCGACACATTACAAGGTAAACAATCAGGATCGGCCGTGCTAGTACTAGGCCATCGCCATTCCTTGGCCAGCGAGGAGCGTGTATGTAGGTTGGGCGCCACCCACCGCAGTTTCCCCTGTCAAGCAGGAAAGCAACTCTCTCGCGGGCGTTGCTAGGTAAGAAAGCGTGCATCCCTTGCCCAGCGTGAATTTATAACGCAGTGGTGCTGGTACGTATCATTACCACTGAGCTGACTCACTCTCATTGTTAAAATTTGTACTGTAAACCACTATTAAAGAGCTTACAATGTGCGCAGATTTTGCGTATGGGTGCAATGTAATTCATCATTCTGTTTACATGCGCGTATCCATTACAGTCGTCCCTGCTTCGACATCTGGACTCAGGCAGAAACTGGGTGACGCAGTGGACATAGCAGGATGTATAGGAAATGGCTTCCAGCTCATGAAAACACGCTTCTGGGCTGCCTTCTGGGTTTGCAGTGAACGTTTCGAGTTTTGTGTTTGTTTTGTTTGGGCTTTGAGTAAAATGCGTAAAATTGTCGCGCTAATGATTACAAAGTTTGCAACCAGACTGTGACTAGTGCAGTCTGAAAATGAAATTTCTGAATTTATTTGAGCGAACATATATCACTGCTTTTTCTACTGGGTATAGTCACAATATTTCCCCAGTGTCTTCTGCACGACTGCTCCAATGGCTCGTTCATACGTACCCACCAAGCAATTTCTCAAGAAATGACTTAGAAGCACTGCTCATGAATTGTCTTCCTGCGCGTTATTGACGGAAGCCAGACATGGTCTATTGGTATTGCACGCGTACTGACGGATGGCGCAAGAAAAAAGATAGTATTGAGAAGGGTTTCTGTCCTTCAAAACACTTCCCTATTACTAAGGTTTCCCTGCAATGCCCTTTCTGGCAAGAGTAACGTGGCAATACATTCCTACCTGCGCTTAATTTAAACCCTGGTCACGCTGCGCCGCGTGCTATGCAGACGATGCAGCTATGTACCGTATGGAACCGCTCATGTCACCGTCGCCACGTCATGACATGTCATGCTTTGTACAATACGTGCGCACGATGACAGAGACCTAGATACCGTAAACCCTCTAATTAATGCCCCCCTCTTCCAATAATTATAGGCCCCTGCCCAAGACAACTTGTTAGAGTGTACCAACGCGTGTGCACAGAGCGCCCTTTCTCCCTTAAAAAATTGCTCTCCATGCGCCTTTCCACCCACAAAGCTTCCCACACAAAACTCGACACTACCAGTTTATAAGCCCCCCTTTAATTAGCCACCCCTATAATTATACACCCTCCTAGAGCTCGAACAAATATATCAGCCCCCCGGGGGTTAATTAGGTATAGGGTTTACGGTACATCCCATACCACGTCTCACCGAGACAAATTATATACTTGTAGGACCTGCGGGTTGCATTCACTGGTGGCGCGATCTTAATTGAAATACGCCTAACAAGCGGTGTGCCGTTGCTGTGGGGTTGCCATGACCACTGTATCGGCCGCTTTTTATCCTGCGCCGATCGCAGTCTCTGTTTGTCTGTGGATTCATTAAGACAGAACCGCTCGTGTTAGGCGAGTTAGAGCAAGGTGTCATGATAGAGAGGTCTGTTTGCCTGCGAATGGGGATTCTTGCCTGACCCATGTCCGATAAAGTTTCAACGAGCTAAACTTTGTAGAAGCAGAAACTGTTCACTGTGCCACACCTGCACCTCGGGGTGATGATTTATACTACGCAAAACAATAATGGCATGGTAAAGTGAAGCGCGTAAGATATAAGACAGGGTTGTGGCAAACTGCAACCCAACCGCAAACTCGCCTACACCCCTCGCTGCCAGGTTATTTATTACTCGTCTACTGTGGTCTGGTAGTGCATATATGTACCTTCCCGGTTTTTCTATGGACCTTTCTACTGCGCGCAACTTCCCACATGAAAACCGCTGGATAATTAAATTTAAATGACGATACCCTGGCTGGCTAGAAAGATAAGTACAATACCGCTTTTGACCTGACGCCCGTCGTCTGCCATCTGCCCACTAGAGATTCCGCTTTTAATCTTAATTTCTGCTTGTCACGTTCTTATAAACGCGGAAATCGAGGAGGTAACACCAACCGATAATCAAAGTCTTTTATCACTGCACCATTTCAGCTCTTGAAACAATTGAGTCCGTTTCCAATACAATCCACACCATTAACGCTGGAAATTATAAGGGGCCAGTTGCGGTACCTTTAAGGGACCCCAGGCAGTGGTGGTCAATAGTAATGGCCAAAAATGGCCCCTTTCGCAAGTTGGTAAGTGAGTGAACATTAGCGGACGAAGGCGGGATAAATCTGGGGCATAAGCGGTATTCTTAGGGAGCCAAAAAGTGTATCACGCAATTGAAATTGCCTAGTCGTGAGCTCGCGCGTCCAAAATTAACTTACCTAGATCTGTGTCAGTCTTTTCGATCTATTTTTAGACATTCTCCATACGTATTTCTGTAGTAAATACAATAGAGTGCTGCGTTGCCGAGAGCCGCATGAAATGGGTGTCTGCGACAGCAAGGAGGTGCAACAGATGGCGCGACAGAACCGAAGCATCGAACGAGGCATCGCTGTCGAACGCAGGGCCTACAAGCGGCTCATCAAACTGCTGCTCCTGGGTACGGTACCGGAGCTGTGTCCTCGTTGGATACTGTAGTTGCAACGGGCGCGACAGCATGCATTGAATCGGTTGATAGAAATTATAACGTATTTTTTGTGAATTTAAGAAAAAGCGTGCTGAAGTATTTACAGAAAAATTAAATTTTTATTTTTTTTTTATTTTTGTATGGTACTGTGTGCATGCAGTGGAGAGAAACCGCAATTAATGAGCAACTGAGCAACTGAGCAAAACATTGGAAGCAGAAAATAACAACCAGAGTAATCACATTTTCTACTGTAGTAACAAAATATTGAATACATATTTGTGTGTGGTCTCGGTTTCTCTGACTTGAATGCGCAAGTTCAACGCTGTTAATGTTTATTCATTTATGCTCTACTTGACATACCTAAACATTGGGATGTAAACGTTTTAGAATTGCTCCAATCTTTTTCAGCAACTTTCTTGTTAGCTTCACGGACAAAATTCGCTCGCTATTGCATATAAAATGTTTCGCGACAATTACACATTGAACATCAAGATTGCGTTATACAGTCGTTGACCCTTGCCACAAAATCACTATCGTATGCATCGTAGGTAGGTGACTGGATTTTTGCCAGAAATTGTTTCAGGGCCAGGCGACTCTGGCAAGTTGACTAGGCTCAAGCAGCTAAAAGTTCGTCGAATTCATCCTGTATTTTCTAAGTAACTTTGCACGGCATACAGTAGGTACAGAATACATGTAGGTATGTATATTTGTCTAGCAAATGAATATTTTCCATTGCAACTGAGGCACATGATATTCCTAACTAAACATGTTGTCATTGTTCACTAGTAATTGTGAACCATTTCCCAAGGTTGTGGACGCAGAGGATATTTATACACTGTAACCCTCCTTGCCACTATGATTAGCCGTCTACCTTACATATATACATGTGCTTGTATGTGTAGGTAAAGTTAAAGAAGAATCTAAATATTACAGGACAGTGTGAGAGTGTGCGCACGCGACCCAACATTGTCAGACTCAGACAAATTGCCTCCCCCGCCAAAATTACCCCCCCCCCCCCTCCCCCCATCTAAAGAGTCAAATTTCGCATGCATTTTGTTGGGTTGAGATGATGAGATGCAACTGCATGAGGTCATTCAATGGCCTATGACACCTTTCCTTCTGAGGGGCACCAAGTGACATTAGGAAGAACGTCAGCTGTAATCTAAGGCATCGGCCCCCGTAGAAAATCCATCAAGGAGAAGCGCTGCCCCAAAATGTAACATCGTCAAGACGTTAAACGTCAACACTTCCTGCCAGCAATTCGCCTGTGCCGCTGTAGTGTACCTACCATTGGACAGGTCAAGCACAAGTGTACAAACTTACACTTAACCCGCACCATAGGCGAAAATACAATTCTGCCACAAAGCGTGCGACGCGCGGCAGGATCCTGCACGACGACGGCTTCAGCGAGCTGGAGGTGGAGCAGCGTAAAGCGGTCGTCTACAGCAACACCGTCAAGGCCATGAGCGCCATCCTCACCGCCATGCACTACTACTCCATTCCGCTCTCCTCCCAGACCTCATGGTATATACGCACTGGCGCATCACGGTGGAAAAAGCAATACAAACACGTGTACAACTACACTGCACACCAACAGCAAGCTGTTGGGAGTTTTTGGTCGAATAACGTGCTCTCTCCTCGGCTGCCACAATGACACCGACATGTTTGCGTGCTCCAGCGGTGCACCAATTCAATACCGCCCCAAGCTGGTGCAAAACCTTGGGCCCCAGGGCAGGGCAAAACCTCACTACTGGCGCAATTCATTAGTTCCCAGGGGTGTGCACTGTGCACAGAACAAAAAGGTATGGAGAGACAGTCGTGCTAGCTCGTCCTCAGCGGATTCCCCGGCAATTCCCTCTTGTGTCGCTGCTGACGCGTGCGTGTAGGCAACATTCACGCAAACAACGTCCTTGTTCCGGTACCTCACGTCACTGGGATACCCTCTAGTCTAGCCACCCCCCCCCCCACCCAACCAACTGTTGACACATCAAGCATGGACGCATCCCTCAGCTCAATCCAGTTCAACAGCCGCTGTTGCAGGAGGAAGCGCGTCTGGTGCAGCAGGTGGTGGTGAAAGGAGGAGGCTGATCAGCCATTCGACGGCGCGCTCTACACGGCCCTAAGCGACTCTGGAGCGACGGGGGCGTTCAGAAGATGTTCCAGAGAAGGTCCGAGTTCAACCTCGATGACTCATCCTCTTAGTGAGTCACCATTCTTGATTGACCATTAGTGCCTTATCTCAGTCCACACTTTACATTCAAACTGAAGTCACGTTCAAGTCACGCTTTTCAAATCGCGTACGCTCCAGAGATAAAGCCGGACTAGATATGACAATCCATTCTTAGTACTCACTCACTCAGACCGGGCGCTGCAAACCATTGCCCAAACCTTGTGCACGTGTTGAAACGTTTCTTCGCAATACAAAGTCACAACATGAATTATTTTTCTTGGTAACTGTATTCTTGTGAAGTCAATTTCAGTTTCCTGGACGAGCTGGACAGAATCAATGTGCTCGGCTACAAGCCGACGCACCAAGATATCCTCAGAACGCGCGTCGCGACAGTCGGCATCATTGAAGTGTCCTTTACTCATCAAGAAGTGGGAGTTCAGGCGAGCAGATTGTTTTTTTTTTCGTTGAGTTGTTATAGTTTTTCTTCTGAGTTTGCAAAGTTTGTACATGTTCATTCCATTGCAATTGCAACCACCAGTATGAAAGCACTGAATGGCGGGTACAAACTGTCACCTGTTTTAGATAATTTTCGACGTCGGGGGCTAGAGGTCGGAGCGGAAGAAGTGGATCCACTGCTTTGACGACGTCCACGCCATCATTTTCATCACTTCCTTGAGGTGCAGTTCAACTTTGCCTTTGCATATTGGCATCAATCACCCTTCTCAGAACACAACCTCTTAGTCAAAATTTAGTATGTGGATAAATGAAACGTTTCAGCGAGTTCGACCAGAATCCGTTCGAAAGACAGCAGCACCGTGAGTTGGCACTTGTTAAAAGATTGCACAAATGTATTTGTATTACGAGTATAAATTTCATTGGCAATTGAAAGAAAGTGTAAGTGAGACTCTTAAATTCGAACTTAAACTCAGCTCAAAACCGAGTTTCGTAACACTGCAATTTAACTTTTTTAAATCATGTTTGCGTAACAAGTGCAGGGTAAGTACTGTAGTAACCAGTGTAAACCAGCTGAAACCGGTTCAGAACCGTATGGTGAGTGCCGCTGCGGCTGTTCAACACGATCATCAACAGCCGCTGGTTCCAGGAGACGGCGATCATTCTCTTCCTCAACAAACGAGACCTCTTCGCCCACAAACTACAGGCACAGCGCTCCAGTACGCATCGCCCTGCCAGACTACACGGGTCAGCTTTTTAGCTTGGACACGGAGAAAGACACTTGTCAAAGACACTAACATTTTCTTACCTACTTGTATCGTTTTATACAGGTGGACTATGCGCTAGACAAATCTGGATGGCCGGGCCGAGAAGGGATTCAAAATTCGGGCCCCACAGTTAGAGGAATGAAGTCATAGAATATGTTTAGTTGGATTGGGAAGCCCACTCTACCAAAAAACTGTCAGCGAGCCAAAGTGACGTACCTATAACAGTGGAGCAAAACATGCTTTGCAAGGGAAGGGTGCTGGGCCGCAGTCTGTGCACTGCTGTGGACCCATTGCACCGTTTGTAGGGCCCGACACGTACGAGGAGTCGGTGGCGTACGTGCGGCGGACGTTCGAGTCGAAGAACGAGAACGTCGACAAGGCCATCTACTCGCATGAGACCCTGCGCCACCGACACCAACCAGGTGCGTGCGTGCGTGCGTGCGTGCGTGCGTGCGTGCGTGCGTGCGTGCGTGCGTGCGTGCGTGCGTGTCGTGCGTGACGGACGTGACCGACGTACAAACTACTGTAGGTGGAGTTGGTGCTGGGCAACGTCATCGACCTCGTCATACAGAAGACTCTCGAGAAAGTCGGCATTCAGTAGTGGCGACATCCTGACAGCCAATCTCCCATTGTGATCGACCACCATTCAATTGTCTGCCAATGCGAGTATGTAGTTTTGAACACGAGTGTGGGGTATGGACATCTTGAGATAGTAAACGTTGCAAGGGAGCGTTGAAGTTGCGCCGAATTCACAAATTGTGTGTCTTGGACCAAGACACAGCACAGTTTCAATTTGCAAGTCCATATCAGCGCAGCGCGTACCGTTGACGCGGAGGAGAAGCCTCATATGCATGCATGCAAACAAATTAGAAGAATTGTTTCTTATTTAAAAGACAGCCGAAGACGTGACTGCTTGTTCATCAAAAGGTAACTGAACATAAAACCACCGTGTTCGAAATAAGCGGGTAGATTGACAGAAGGCTGAAATAAAGCAACAGGCGAATGAGGAGCCCAGAAATGTTGCGGAATTGACAGATAACCAACCACGTTCAGCTGAAGCGATCCCCGCTGTTAGCCCATAAAGCGTGACTCCACTTGACATCAGGTGGTGCCGTGACTCCCACCGTGACTCCCTAAAAAATCGGCATTTGCTAAGACAAAAAAAAAATTTCTAGGCGAGACAAGGCAAAGGAGAGAAAGAAGGAAAAGCATCACTCCCCAGAAATCGACGATTTCCGCTGTGCTGGCAGGGATTAGTTTAGGGATGACTTGAAAAACCGTCCGTCTATCATAGGAAATGAATCAGTTTTGCATGCCCCACTCTTAGTAAACATATACTCAAGCATGTAGTTTTGGACCTTCCATGTCAACTTGTGCGATGATCTTCACAACTGTCCTGTGCCTCGTGCTCGCTCAGTCATGCTTGCTGCTTTGCTAGGCTTACGTACATTTGCACTAGGAATGAAGCTGCTATTATTTGACCGTACCCGTTCGACATCAAGCTAAGCAACCGAGTGATTGTGTGACTGGTAACATGCCAGTTGCTTAGCAACACACAACACTATGCTCAACAATGCACCACATTTGCAAAACTCCAAACACAACACCAATCACAAGTAGAGAGCTTAGACAAAAAGGTAAACAGCTGTAGTTATGGCACTGGTGACACACGACCCTGTTGTTAACTAAAAAAGGAAAGCACAATGATCTAGAAAGTCTGAACCAGTCGAATTTTCGGTTTCCCAGAAAAGCGTGGGTCATCAAACAGATACATCAAACAGATACGTGACTGCATAATTGCCAAAAATTGTTTCAGGGCCAGGCGACTCTGGCAAGTCAACTATTCTCAAGCAGCTGAAGTTCGTTGAATTCATCCTGTATTTTCTAAGCAGCTTTGCACGGCATACAGTAGGTACAGAATATGTATATGTATGTCCGTATTTGTCCGCAAATGCACACTTTTGATTTGCAACTACATATACATACCAAAACTGAACATGTTGTCATTGTTCACTACAACTCGTGAACGATTTTCCTTATGTTGTGGAGCGCAAAGGTATATTAAGGAAAATTTTGCAGGTGGCTGCAAAAAGGAGAACATGCCGGCACGTCTTTAGGCCCAGTTTGAAAAAACGCGGTATTAAAAGTAGCCACTTCATCAATAGATGATCAACTTCAGTTTGGACAAACCGTGTATAATCGAACCAAGCGCAGCAACACGTCACATATTCGGCGTTTGTCGCGCTCGCTTGGATCACTGTAAAGGCAGTCCAGGCTACATGAGGACCGAGGCCTTTCATTCCTTGGACTCAGAGACGAGAGCGGGCCTTGTCCTTGACTGGACGGCTCACAGTATGTCAGTTCCGTCCGTCCATACCGACAGGCTAACAGAAGCGGAACAAAGATGAAGAGAATCGAAGATTGAATGTAGGGTATACAATGTACTTGGTATTCAAGATCGTGAATTGATGGTGCATATCACTTACTGTAAGGGCAAGCCACATATTAAAAATTTAGAAGATGGGCAGGGTAGCGAAATTATTTATGCAGAATCTTTGGCTGTGTGCCCTGTCCATCCATACGATGCCTAATGAATGATGCGCATCGTCAAAGAGATGAAAGAGTTTGTGAGGGTGGATTGATAGTGGTAGTGTTGTGGCCGCGCGCCACTGGCTCGCACAACAAACGCCGAATATGCTACGTGTTGCTGCGCTTGGTTCGATTAGGTATACACGGTTTGTCCAAACTGAAGTTGATAATCTGATGAAGTGGCTACTTTTAATACCGCGTTTTTTCAAACTGGGCCTAAAGGAGCGTCACATATTCTCCTTTTTCTGCAGCCACCTAAAATATTTTCCTTAATACAGTGTTTTTTCGTAAAAGAAAGATTAAACGAAAAAATGACGCACGGACAAAACATACAAACCCACAGCAGCAGACCAGAACGGACGCATGCTCAGTGTTGCACCATCAAGCTTATGAAAAGCGTGTATACCACTGTACACATTGTGCGTGCGTGCGTGTGTGCGTGCGTGCGTGCGTGTGTGCGTGCGTGCGTGCGTGCGTGCGTGCGTGCGTGAGTGCGTGCGTGAGTGCGTGCGTGCGTGCGTGCGTACGTGCGTGCGTACCTACGCGCGTGCGTGCGTGCGTGCGTGCGCGCGTGCGCGCGCGCGCGCGCGTGCGTGCATGCGGGTGTGCAGATGTGTCATTTTTCATGTATCAGGGGCTGTAGCGAGCATTCGTCGATAAATACTTTTCCTAGCTTAAAATTACCAAAAAATTGGTAAAAGAACCTATAAAAGAGACAAAAAATGTGCAATGGACTGGAGACACTGCAGTAATGCAACGCTGATGGGTTTCCCAAGGGGGACACGTGCAAAGGCACAGGCAGGCGTTACTGGGATTCGAACCAGCGACCTCTTGATTTAGGGAACATGGTAAAAAGAAGAATGTGCCCAGTAAACCATAGCTGGCATGTAGCAAGAGTCCCTCCGGCGATTTCATTTTTTGATGTGGAGCATAGATGCCTGCGAGGTTTCCGTCCAATTGATGCAGGCGCGAGTGGGCGACGAACCAGAAGCTTGTTATGTAAAGTGGGTCCTGCCATCTCCAAAAACTTCTCGGTACTGCACAAGCGTATGGAAGCGTGTTATGACTTAATCGATTCCCCCTTTGAATGCGCTTCTTTTGAGCTATCACGCGCCAGAATTTGTTCAGGAAATGAAAAATAATGCACGATCATAGTTCCAAATTTTGCCCAAAACTGGGGGTGCGCCAAGAGGGTCGAAGCTGCGAAACATGGAAATCGGAGCGTTCCCATTCTCTAAAGTGACCCCATCCAGGTCCAGACGAGTAACTTTCATCATTACAGCACAGCTCTGCGACGAACGGTTGAAGCGTCTATAGCTAACAAACTTTTGTAACAAAACACCTAAAAAATGGCCTCTTCGAAGAGGGCCGTACAGAGAGATGGGCATCGGAGCGCTCCCATTTGTCGAAAGTAACCTTATCCAAGTCCGTACGATTAACCTTTGCCATTACAGCACAGCTGTGTCACGAACGGTTGAAGCGCCTATACAGTAGGTGACAAACTTTTTTTGGTCGGATTTGCCGAAAATTTGGTACCCAATATCTCATTATGTGGTTAGAATTTCAAATGTCATGCAAGCGCCCCATACATTCTTTGTAAAGTTGTTCACGAAAATCAAAAAACATTTGGGGGTTTACTCGGCTTTTTTTCGACTTTTACTCTTGTCGGGTTTTGGCCAAAATAAAACGACTATGTCCCAAAAAATGACCAAATTGGCCATAACTCTAGATCCGTAGCACCTAGACGAATTTACCTTGGGGCACAAAATTGCGATTATATACCACGTGTTCACGCCAAGTTTCGTCAAAATTGTCAGCAGTGTTCCAGTGCGGCTACCGGAAAAAAAGTGCGTGCAGAACAGGAAAAAAAACACCACTTTTTCGGAACATTTTCTTGGACATTTCGTCTCAATGCGCTGGACTACCGAAACGCGGGATGGCTTATTCGATTCCGGTTCAGAAGGCGGTTCTTTTGAGCTATCATTCGCCAAAATCGGTTCAGGCAATCAAGAGTTATAAGCGACTGAAAATTCTACAAACCGCATTGAGGAAGTGCTCACATATTAGGGTTGTACGCTGACGCGTACACCCTGATTTATACACTGTAAACCCCCCCCCCATGCCACTTTCATTAGCCCTTTAGCTTACATGTGCTTGTATGTGTAGGCAAGAAAGAGACTGAATATGACAGGACAGTGTGAGAGTGTGCGCACATGTGATCGTACAACATTGTCAGACGCAGCGGCAACAAAACTTTCTTCGTATGTACATAGCAACAAACCCCCCTCCCCCGCCTAGTCTCCCTACTTACAAATTGCCTCCCCCGCCAAAATTACCCCCCCCCCCCCCCCCCTATCTACAGAGTCAAATTTCGCATGCCTTTTGTTGGGTTGAGATGATGAGATGCAACTGCATGACGTCATTCAATGGCCTATGACATTTTTCCTTCTGAGGGGCACCAAAAGACATTAGGAAGAACGTCAGCTGTAATCTAAGGCATCGGCACCCTTAGAAAATCCATTAAGGAGAAGCGCTGCCCCAAATGTAACATCGTCAAGACGTTAAACGTCAACACTTCCTGCCAGCAATTCGCCCGTGCCGCTGTAGTGCACAAACCACTTTGTACTGCTAAAGAAAAAGTGTACAAATTTCCACTGACCCCTATGCATTAGGCGAAAATACCATTATACAACGCGTGCTAGGTGTGCAGGTTCCTGAACGACGACGGATTCAGCGAGCTGGAGGTGGAGCAGCGCAAGGCGGTCGTCTACAGCAACACCGTCAAGGCCATGAGCGCCATCCTCACCGCCATGCACGACTACTCCATTCCGCTCTCCTCCCCAGATCTCATGGTATATAAGCACTGGAGTATTATGCCGGAAGTTGCATTACAAACACGTGTACAACTACACTGTAAACCAACAGCAAGCTGTTGGGAGTTTTTGGTCGAGAACGTGCTCTCTCCTCGGCTCCCACAATGACACCGACATGTTTGCGTGCTCCAGCGGTGCACCAATTCAATACCGCCCCAGGGCAGGGCAATACTGGCGCAATTCATTAGTTCCCAGGGGTGTGCACTGTGCACAGAACAAAAAGGTATGGAGAGACAGTCGCGCTAGTTGCTCCCTTAGTGATCCAAAATTCCCTCCGGTGTCTGCTGCTGACGCGTGTGTGTAGGCAACATTCACGCAAACAACGTCCATGTTCCGGTACCTCACGTCACTGGGAGACCCCTCAGCCTAGCCACCCCCCCCCCCACCCCCAACCAACTGTTGACACATCAAGCATGGACGCATCCCTCAGCTCAATCAAATCACAGCCGTTGTTGCAGGAGGAAGCGCGTTTGGTGCAGCAGGTGGTGGCGAAGGAGGAGGCTGATCAGCCATTCGACGGCGTGCGCCTACACGGCCCTGAAGCGACTCTGGAGCGACGGGGGCTTTCAGAAGATGTTCGAGAGAAGGTCCGAGTTCAACCTCGATGACTCATCCTCTTAGTGAGTCACCATTCTCGATTGACCATTAGTGCCTTGTCTCAGTCACACTTTACATTCACAAAGTCACAACACAAAATTTCTCTTCACAAAGTCACAACATGAATTATTTTCTTGGGTAACTGTATTCTTGTGAAGTCAATTTCAGTTTCCTGGACGAGCTGGACAGAATCAACGCGCCTGGCTACAAGCCGACGCACCAAGATATCCTCAGAACGCGCGTCGCGACAGTCGGCATCATTGAGGTGTCCTTTACCATCAAGAAGTGGGAGTTCAGGTTTGCATTTTTTTGTTGAGTTGTTATGGTTTCTTTTATTTTTCTGAGTTTGCAAAGTTTGTACATGTTCATTCCATTGCACTTGCAACCACCATATGAAAGCACTGAATGGCGGGTACAAAACGATTTGTTTCAGAATTTTCGACGTCGGCGGCCAGAGATCGGAGCGGAAGAAGTGGATCCACTGCTTCGACGACGTCCACGCCATCATTTTCATCACTTCCTTGAGGTGCAATTCAACTTTGCCTTTGCATATTGGCGTCAATCACCCTCTCAGAACACAACCTCTTAGTCAAAATTTAGTAAGTGGATAAAATGAAACGTTTTAGCGAGTTCGACCAGAATCTGTTCGAAGACAGCAGCACCGTGAGTTGGCACTTGTTAAAAGATTGGACAATGTATTTGTATTACGAGTATAACGAGTATGTATTACGAGTATTTGAACTCAAACTCAGCTCAAAACCGAGTTTCGTAACACTGTTATTTAACTTTTTTTTAAATTATGTTTGCGTAACAAGTGCGCGGAAGTACTCTGGTAACCAGTGTAAACCGGCTGAAACCGGTTCAGAACCGTATGGTGGAGTCGCTGCGTCTGTTCAACACGATCATCAATCCATGGAGACGGCGATCATTCTCTTCCTCAACAAGAGAGACCTCTTCGCCTACAAACTACAGGCACAGCGCTCCATACGCATCGCCCTGCCAGACTACACCGGTCAGTTTTTAGCTTGGACACGGAGAAAGACACTTGTCAAAGACACTAACATTTTCTTACCTACTTGTATCGTTTCATACAGGTGGACTATGCGCTAGAAAAATCTGGAGGGCCGGGCCGAGAGGGGATTAAAAATTCTGGGGCCCCACAGTTAGAGGAATGAAGTCATACAATATGTTTATAGTTGGATTGGAAACCCACTCCATTAAAAAAAACTGTCAGCGAGCAAAAGTGACGTGCTTATAACAGTGAAGCGAAACATGCTTTGCAAGGGAAGGGTGCTGGGCCGCAGTCTGTGCACTGCTGTGGACCCATTGCACCGTTGTAGGGCCCGACACGTAGGTACGAAGAGTCGGTGGCGTACGTTCGGCGGACGTTCGAGTCGAAGAACGAGAACGTCGACAAGGCCATCTACTCGCATGAGACCTGCGCCACCGACACCAACCAGGTGTCTACGCGAGCGTGCGTGCGTGCGTGCGTGCGTGCGTGCGTGCGTGCTTGCGTGCGTGCGTGTCGGACGTGACCGACGTACACGAACTACTGTAGGTGGAGTTGGTGCTGGGCAACGTCATCGACCTCGTCATACAGAAGACTCTCGAGAAAGTCGGCATTCAGTAGTGGCGACGACCTCCCCACACTGACCCGACAATCAATCTACCATTGTGATCGATAATCATTCATTGTCTGCCAATGCGAGTATGTAGTTTTGAACACGAGTGTGGGGTATGGACATCTTGAGAGAGTAAACGTTGCAAAGGAGCGTTGAGTTGCGCCGAATTCACAAATTCGTGTCTTTCTTGGACCAAAGACACAGCAGTTTCAATTTGCAGGTCCATATCAGTGCGTACCGTTGACGCGCAAGAGAAGACTCATCCTATGGAGTACCTACATAGTACATATGCATACATGCGAACAAATTTCTCGTCTCTTTGGGCTCAGAAAAAGTCGAGAGATCAAGCGGTAGATAAGCGGAAGAAAGATGCCTATGACGCGCACGCCCTGCAACTGTGGCAAAACCAAGGGCCGTTGCACCTGCAATGCTGCCGCTGCTGCGCCGCCGACTCCTGGCGACGCGAGCCTGCAGCAGCAGTTCCAGTCCATGAAGGACTTCCTCGACACCAAGCTGGCGACTCTCGACGACAAGCTCGCCAAGTCGGTTGTGACCGCTGTCTGCGAGGCGGTCAACGAGGCGATGGCCAGCGCCCGTCTCGAGATCCAGCAGCTGCGAGAGCTCGTCGAGGCCCTGAGAGGACGCATCGTTGCTCTCGAGGCCCGTCCTCAGTCGATGCCGTCTGTTGCCGCCGACGACGCCGACTCTGGCAGCGCCCCTCGTCCCTACGGCGCGCCGCCCGAGTTCCTCCAGAGCCAGTCGTTTGCGGACGCGGTCGCCAAGGCGGTCAAGCATCAGCAGCAAAAGGAGAAGAAGCGCAAGAACCTGGTCATCGTCGGCCTTCCCGAGCCCCAGCCCGGCCTGGCCGACGGCGTGACCGCGTCCGACCTGCAGTCAGTGACGCGCCTCGCCGCTGACCTGCACATCGCTCCAACAGCGATCGACCGCGTCTTTCGCCATGGCCAGCAGCGAAACAACCGGCCCAGAATCACCAAGGTCTGCTTCAACGACATGGATTCCCGACGCCGATTCCTGTCCGGTCTGCGCCCGCTGCTGGTCAGTCGGCTGGGCGCTGGCGAGCCGCGGCCGGCCTTCTACGTTCGTCCGGACCTGACGCAACTCGAGCTCGAGCAGAACGCGGCCCTCAACCGCGAGCGCCTCGACCGCATCCACAACGGCGAGGACGTTGTCGTCTGGCGCGGCCAGATCCTCGGACGCGCCGATCGCGACAAGCAGCACGCCGAGTTGGCGAGAAAATCCGTGAGTCACTCGTCAAACTAGCTGTGTCCAGCGTTGCCGCTCCATCCGGCCTTCAGCCAGCTCCGCCGCTTGCGCGCGAATCCCACAGTGATGCTAATAGGAATGAGAACGGCGCTCCACTTTCGTTTTATTCGCTTAATGTAAGGTCCTTAGCCTGTGGTAGCAAGTTAACTGAACTTCGCGCGTTCTTATGTAGTGAATTGCGAACTTCCGTAGTTTGTCTGACTGAAACTTGGCTAGACGACACCTTTCCAACTGCCCTCTTCGGCTCATCTCATACACTGTACCGAGCTGATCGTACTAACAGACAAGGTGGTGGTTCCTTAATATGCGTTCCCGACTCTGTTCGGTCTATCCCATGCGGTGAATCGGTTTCCGCTCCAGATTTCGAAGCTGTCGCTGCTGACTTGTTTCTCCCCAACGGACGCCTACGCGTCATCAACGTTTACAGACCCCCCTCCTCCCAAAACTCCGCTCCCGTGCTGGCCTATCTCAATAACCATCTAGGCTTTCCCCATCCTGTTGTTGTCGTCGGCGACTTCAACCTGCCCCATGCTGACTGGGACTCCTATTGCGCACACGCAGGAAGCCGCCCTGCTGAGAGAGAACTGGTTCAATTCTTTCTCTCCGTTGGCCTTACCCAGCACGTTCGCGCACCCACCAGAGGGGAAAACATTCTAGATCTTGCTCTGACCAATCACCCCCACGTCATCCACTCTGTGGATGTTGTTCAGCCGTGCATTCCATCTGACCATCTAGCAATCACATTCAAAGTCCCTGACAAAAGCGCCAGTTCTACGCGAATTTAAGAATTATCGAAAAGCAAATTATCCTGTTATGGAGGACCACCTCAGCAAAGTCGACTGGGTAGCTTTGTTCGATACATGTACAAACATTCGCCAAATGTGGGACATGTTCCGCGATATACTGAAGGACTGTATAGACCGTTTTGTTCCCACTTGCAAACCGCGCATGAATGGCCCCAAGTTAGACCGCACTGTTCGCAAGCTCATCGAAAAGCAGAAGCGATTGCACGCTGAGTACAAACGCACTGGGTGTAGTCAGTCTCTGCGAAAGTGGAAAGAAGCGAACCAGGCTGCACGCCGCGCAGCTCGTGAGGCATTCGTGAGCTCATTCGTTACGAAGAGCAATTAGCTAACAGTGGCTCTGTCAGGCGCTTTTGGCAGTATGTAAATTCACGCATGAACACACAACTAGAGATTCCAGTTTTAGCGGGCGAGGATGGAGAGCTGAAATGCTCTGACGTTGATAAGGCCACTCTGTTAAGGGTTTTTGTATTTATTTTTTTGTTTGTTTTTTGTTTTTTTTTTTTTTTGTTGGGTTTTGTTTTGTTTTTGTGTTTTTTTGTGTTGGTTTTTGTGGGGGGGTTTTTTTTTGGGTTGGTGGTTGTGTTTTGGGTTGGGGTTTTTTTGTTTTTTTTTGTTGTGTATTTGTTGTTTGTTGTTGGTTGGGTGTGTGTTGGTTTGGGGGGGTGTTGGGTTTTTTTTTGTTTTTTAATTTTTTTGCGCAGTTTGCCTCAGTGTTCACGCGCGACAATGGCGTCCCCTCTGCGCTCCCACCCCAGACGCGCGCTCGCATGCATTTGCCCCCCTTTGATGAATTCGATATTTACAGGGCACTTTGTGCTCTGCCGAATAAATTCTCATGCGGCCCTGATGGATTACCACACTTCCTCCTGAAGAAACTGGCTATTGTCCTAGCAGAGCCACTTACTCTGATTTTCAATTTTTCACTTGCTACTGCTCAACTTCCCAATGACTGGTTGGAAGCCAATATCACACCAGTGTTCAAGAAAGGCTCAAAAACAAACCCATCCAACTATCGGCCCATTAGTATCACTAGCACGGTCTGCAGGCTACTGGAGAAGCTCCTTAAGTCAAAGTTGGTAACTTATCTTACAGACAACCATCTGATTTCACGGGCCCAACATGGCTTCTTGCAACGCCATAGCACTGTGACCCAGCTTCTTGAATGTCTGAATGACTGGACAGCTGACCTGGATGATGGTCATCCAGTGGATGTTGCCTATCTAGACATAGCCAGGGCTTTTGACACCGTGAGCCATCCTAAGCTAATTCACAAATTGCGCACATACGGAGTTGCCGACGGCTTAGTGCAATGGGTAGAAAATTGGCTGGATGGGAGAAAGCAGCGCGTTCGGGTTGGAGATTCTTTCTCGGGGTTTTCCATTGTAACAAGTGGCGTTCCCCAAGGCTCAGTGCTTGGTCCGCTGCTTTTCCTGCTGTTTATCAATGACCTTCCCAGTGCTATTCGTGGTGGGGTCAACGTTAAACTGTTTGCAGATGACTGTAAACTCTATTTTCGTTGCAAAACCCTTGAACAACAATCACAGTTGCAAGCTGCGCTTGATAGCATTCAATTTTGGGCTGAAGAGAATGAGCTTGTACTTGCAGTGCACAAGTGTGAAGTGCTACATCTAGGCCTACGCAGCAACCCTCAATCCAACTACTATTTGGGCAATACTGTGTTGACTGGTACTACTTCAATACGGGATCTTGGAGTTTACGTCTCTAAAGACCTACGCTTCGCTGCACATTGTCAGCGCATTTCCCACTCTGGTGCTGTTAAGGCCAACATGATTCTCAATTGCTTCAAAAGCTCTGCTCACACGTTTATTTTGCACTTTTGTCAGAAGTAGACTTGAATATGCCTCTGTTGTGTGGAATCCCTCCCAGATTGGGAGCATTCAGACTGTTGAATCTGTTCAGAGAAGGTTCACAAAAAGGCTCCCAGGTTTGGAAGACATACCATACCCTACTAGGTGTCAGGTAGCCGGGCTTGAACCCTTGGAGCTGCGCCGACTGCACTTTGACTTAATCATGGTATTCCGCATGTACCACGGTCTTGTTGCCCTAGATCCGGAAGACTTCTTTTCTTACGCCCCTAATAGAAACACTCGAGGTCACCAACATAAACTGGCTCATAAAAAGCAGAATCGACTCTATCGCGCTAATTTCTTTGCAAATAGAGTAATCGCTCCTTGGAACGCCTTGTCTGAAAGTACGGTCAGTGCTCGGTCATTGTTAACATTTAAGCACCACCTCCACACTAATGACTTAACTCGGTTCCTTAAGGCTAGACTGTAAATCTCCTGCAAAGGTGTCGTCTGGCCTGTCGAAACGCGCGCGTTTACCTTGTGTGTTCACCACTGTTGTGTGCGTCACTTGCGCTGTACTCGTCTGCGCTCGTACATACGTACACGTGTTCACTGTAATTGTGTGCTTGTGTAATGCGCGTGTCGTTCGACAAATAAAAATAAAAATACAAATACAAATACAAATTAGAAGAATTGTTTCTTAATTAAAAAAAGACGAATATCCAGAAGACGTCGTGACTGCGATATACTGCGAACATGAAACTTATACTGCGAACATAAAACCACTTTGTTCGAAATTAGCGGTTGGAATGACAGGAAGGCTGAAATAAAAGCATCAGGCACCGGAAATGTTTTGGACTTGATAGATAATAGACCCCCCTCAGTCTTAAACAATGCTTCACTGTAAGGCTGCCTCATAAACTTCATTCCTGTTTCAATTTTGCGGAGCATTTGATTTATTGATCTTTCAATTGTTTTCACAAGCTTGGCGGGAGCTGCCAGGATTTATGCAACGGATTTACCGCAACAGTTTCCTAGTTTCTATTACTATTATTAGAAGTTGTAAATTGAGGTTGAAATTATAATACCCCTTATCCAATAGTGCTCTCTGGGGTTGGACGTTTGTTATGCTATGCACTTTACATGTTCAAAAATTAATGGCAATATGGATTCTGATCTCTCCTCAGTTGCCACAGTGACGCATGCATGCTCCGGAAGTGCTCCAGTGGAATAGTGCCCCAGGGTACGGCAAAACCTCACAATTGGGGCAATTCATTGGTTCCCCCAGCAGTGCACACGACAAAAGGTGTATGCGGACAGACAGGCGCGTTAGTTGCTCCCTCAGTGGTTCAGTACCTAGTTCCGTGGCGAGTCTGCTGCTGACGCGTGCATGTAGGGAACGTTCGAGCAAGCAACTTCCATGTTCCTGTACCTTAGAGTGAGACCCCTCAGTCTAAACCACAACCCCCCCCCCAACCCCCCACAAGTTTCTCGTGCTGTCTCCGCCCTAGTAGATTACAGATGGCGTTCTTCCGAATAGGTACCTTTGGTCAATTATGCGGCTCGAGACGGAAAGGCGTCATGGGGATGGGTTTGTAGGGTATGCTATATACACTGGGCCATTGACGTCCTCCTAGCGTTGCCCAATTCTAACAACAACATGGGCGATCCCTCAGCTGTAGCTGTAACACCAAACACAGCTGTAGCTGTTGCAGGGGGAGGCGCGTTGATGAAAAGTGCAACGCACGTAGACAGCCTTTAGGCAGACAGTTTGCATTCCTTGTGGAAAGCAGCGCTCGCCTTTTTCTTCGCTGCCGCAGCTGTGCAATCTAGTCGCCGTGTTTTCTGATCCCTGATGCGTACCGTGTGTCTGGTCGCCACGCTCGAATAACCCCAACAAGCGTCTGGTGCAGTAGGTGGTGGCGAAGAAGGAGGCGGATCAGCCATTCGACGGCGCGCTCTACGCGGCCCTGAAGCGACTCTGGAGCGACTGGGGCGTCCAGAAGATGTTCGAGAAAAGGTCCGAGTTCAACCTCGATGACTCATCATCTTAATGAGTACTTACAAAGACATACTTTCATGCAGACATTGGCTCCACGTGCAAATTAATGCAGACAGAGAGTGTGATCACAATGTTGCATGTACGTTACACATTCAAGGATTATGCAAAGTGGTTGCTATTCAATGTGGAGAGGTGAAGAGCTGGAAATGCTGCAGCAATGTTTGATATTCAGACTGAGACTAGTGACGCACAGTAGTTGCAATTTTAATTTGCAATATTTGCTTCAAAAGAACTTCGCACACAACAATACTCACTCCGACCAAATACTTGTACGTATGTGCTTATTTCCCTAAGGACCATACATTTTTATCATACAGAGCCCATCTTCACGCAATAATCACGTAATAGTCGCGCAGAGTTGTGTACACTGGTTGAAACATTTTTCTTTGCAAACATTACACATATGGATAAAATCGCATTTTAGTTTCCTGGACGAGTTGGACAGAATCAACGCGCCGGGCTACAAGCCGACGCACCCAGATATTCTCAGAGCGCGCGTCGTGACAGTCGGCATCATTGAGGTGTCCTTTACCATCAAGAAGTGGGAGTTCAGTATTTTTGCGTTTTTTTTTTGTTTCATTTTTCAGTTTGCACAGTTGAGCTGGGCCTAGTGAGTGTTTGTTCCTTGTGAGTGATTCGAACCACTCAAACTATAAGCACTGAAGCTTATGAGCAAAACCACTCGCATCCACTGAAGTGTACAATTGGCAAAAAAAAAAAACTTGCAAAAGGCCTAGCAAACTTTCATAAAAATGGTGGGGTTTTGAATCATAACCTACTTGTTAGTAAATCTACGTGTGATTTCTTTTGGTAAGCCAGAGTTTACACAACATGAGCAAAGCAAATTAAAGTTCGAAACAAGCGTTTCATCTGCGATACAAGTCCGCGACGTGTTCAACGTTCTACCCTATTCAGAATTTTCGACGTCGGCGGCCAGAGATCGGAGCGGAAGAAGTGGATTCACAAGCAGGAACAACCATCTACAGGGTGGGCCACCGTAAACTTCGGACGTTTGATCGCTAATTTCTCAAGCCTTCCTGCATGGATTTTGTTGAAATTTTGAGCACTCATGCAGAGAGATCCAACTTAGGCCCATGACAAATTTCAGTTTATTCGACCAACCCAATCATTTTATGTGGCCTACCATAGAGAATAAGTCAATTTTTAACGTGCCAACCGTCACTATCAACACTCTTGGCGCACCACTTAGCTACATAACGGTTACAGAAGGTTCTTAGGCACAGAACATCAGCAGCTGGCTGGATCAGGCCTTTCCCAACCGTTGAGTTAGCCAAAAGGGACCGATTGAATGGCCTCCTAGTCCTAGATCGCCAGATCTCAGTCCTGTCGACTTCTCCACTTGGTGCAACGTGAAAGATATCGTAAATGCCCAGTCGCAAAATTCTGTTGACCAGTTCAAAGAAGCCATTGAGAGCGCGTTGGAACACATTAACGCTGAACTCCAAGATTCGCCGATCTGTAGCTATGCGCCAAGAGTGTTGATAGTCATGGTTGGCACTTTGAAAATTGACTCGTTCTCTACAGTAGGCCATAACAGATGATTGGGGGGGGTGGAATGAACTGAAACTTGTCGTGGATCTAAGTTAGACCTCTCTGCATAAGTGCTCACAATTTCAACACAATCCATGCAGGAACGCTTGAGAAATTAGCGATCAAACGTCCGAAGTTTACGGTGGCCCACCCTGTACAAGAATCACGAACCACCACCTAGATTAAGTTTCAAAGTTGTCGTATAAGTAGACGAACCGAAAAAAAAAATAAAAAGCTAACTACTGAGACATAGAGTCGAACCAGTAAGAATTGATTGACTGACCATCACCAATGCTAACGCTAGCGATGGCAATGTGAACATCGCTAACGTTAGCGATGGTCATCGACGCGACCGTCACCTGACAGTCAGAAATAAAGGCAAAACATCGCTAATGTTGCATAAGGTGAAAAATGACCATCGCTAACGCTAGCAATGACAAAATGAACATCGCTATCATTAGCGATGGTCATCGACACGACCGTCACCTGACAGTCAGAAATAAAGGCAAAACATCGCTAATGTTGCATAAGGTGAAAAATGACCATTGCTAACGCTAGCGATGACAAACTGAACATCGCTAACGTTAGCGCTGGTCATCGACACGACCGTCACCTGACGGTCAGAAGTAAGGACAAGCCCGCTTACATTAGCAACGGTCATCGACACGACCGTCACCTGACGGTCAGAAATAAAGGCAAAACATCGCTAATGCTGTATAAGGTGAACAGTGAATATCGCTAACGTTAGCGATGGTCATCCAAAGAGCTCTGAGATGGGGCCGCAAACTACCCCTGGGCCGAACTCGGTAAATTCACTGTATTCTTAAAATAAAAAAAATGTTTGCGTATAGTTGCGCTCAAATATGGTACACGTGTAGACCGGCCTGAACCGGTTGAGAACCGTGTGGTGGAGTCGCTGCGTCTGTTCAACACGATCATCAACAGCCGCTGGTTTCATGAGACGGCGATCATTCTCTTCCTCAACAAACGAGACCTCTTCGCGCACAAACTCGGCGTACAGCAGCGCTGCATGCGCATCGCCCTGCCAGACTACACGGGTCAGCTTTCCGCTTGGACACGGAGAAAGAAGACACTTGTAGAAGACTCTGACATTTTCTTACTTGTATCGTTTAGACAGGTGGACTATGCGCTAGACAAATCTGGAAGGCCGGGCCGAGAAGGGATTCAAAATTCTGGGGCCCCACAGTTAGAGGAATGAAGTCATAGAATATGTTTAGTTGGATTGGAAGCCCACTCTACCAAAAAACTGTCAGCGAGCCAAAGTGACGTACCTATAACAGTGGAGCGAAACATGCTTTGCAAGGGAAGGGTGCTGGGCCGCAGTCTGTGCACTGCTGTGGACCCATTGCACCGTTGCAGGGCCCGACACGTACGAGGAGTCGGTGGCGTACGTGCGGCGGACGTTCGAGTCGAAGAACGAGAACGTCGACAAGGCCATCTACTCGCATGAGACCTGCGCCACCGACACCAACCAGGTGTCTACGCGTGCGTGCGTGCGTGCGTGCGTGCGTGCGTGCGTGCGTGCGTGCGTGCGTGCGTGCGTGCGTGCGTGCGTGGGTGCGTGCGTGCGTGCGTGCGTGCGTGCGTGCGTGCGTGCGTGCGTGCGTGCGTGCGTGCGTGCGTGCGTGCGTGCGTGCGTGCGTGCGTGCGTGCGTGCGTGCGTGCGTGCGTGCGTGCGTGCGTGCGTGCGTGCGTGCGTGACCGACGTACACGAACTACTGTAGGTGGAGCTGGTGCTGGGCAACGTCATCGACCTCGTCATACAGAAGACTCTCGAGAAAGTCGGCATTCAGTAGTGGCGACGACCTCCCCACACTGACCCGACAATCAATCTACCATTGTGATCGACCACCATTCATTGTCTGCCAATGCGAGTATGTAGTTTCGAACACGAGTGTGGGGTATGGACATCTTGAGAGAGTAAACGTTGCAAAGGAGCGTTGAGTTGCGCGGAATACACAAATTCGTGTGTCTTGGACCAAAGACACAGCACAGTTTCAATTTGCAAGTCCATATGAGCGCGTACCGTTGACGCGCAGGAGAAGCCTCACCCTCTGTATATACTGTACCTATTACCTACCTAGGTAGGTCTGCATGCATGCGGAATATTTGAAGAATTGTTTTTTTTTGAATAAAAAATGGATCTCCAAAAAAGAGCGAGACTGCGTGTTCAACAAAGAAAGCAGCTTAGGTATGCTGCGAACATGAAACCACCTCGTTCGAAATTAACGGTTGGAGTGACAGGAGGGCTGAAAGGAATGCACGAATGAAGAGCCAAAAATGTTACGAAATTGATGGATAATAAACCCCCGTTCGGTATTCAACGATCGTTTTAGGGCTGCCTGCACTTCCATTTTAATGGAGTTTTCTTATTTATTGACCATTTAATTGTTTTCACAAGCCTGACCGGAGCTGCCATGATGATTCGTGACTTCCACAACAGGTTCCTGCCGATTCACGCACTATTGTAATTAGAAGTTGTATGCACCATAAATGCTTCAATGGTGACTGCACAATGTGTTTCCCAATGTCTGGGCTGAAAATACTCGCCTACCAATAGTGCCCCCCCCCGGTGAACACTAGTACCCCCTCCAAAATAGCGCCCCGGGGTAGGACGATTGTATGCTTACATGTGCAAAAATCAAGTAGTAGTCGCTTAACTTTATATGGTGAATACACTGCCACTCCTATTAATAATAGACGTTTCAGTGACTAGGTATGACTAGGACTAGGACTAGGACTAAATGAACCATTAAAGTAAAATGGAGAAAAGTGATCAGCAATGATTACACTTTGCTTTACCTACAAAAGTATTGAAGTTGAAACGTTTTTTTTGACATTTTAACATTTTACCTTTAACATTTTAACATTTTTCCACAACTCTTCAATTGAAAGTATAGTAACCCTCTCCAATAGTACCTTCTATTCCATAGTCACCAGGGTATCCGACGGTTGAAACAATGGATATACAGTAGTACCACAATTAAGCACGCACAAACTCTTTTATACAGCGGCGCTCCATACGCATCGCTCTGCCAGACTACACTAGGTCAGCTCTCCGCTTGGACACTGAGAAAGAATTGTACCTGTTAAGAACACTGAAATTTACTTACTTGTATTGATTTAGTTTTAGACAAGCTGAAAAAAATTTTAGTGGTCTAGAAAAATTCTGGAGGGTGAGGCCGGTCGTGGATGGAAGGGGGAGGTGGTTAAAATCAGTCAGTCAGACAGTCAAAAAATACAATCAGAATCAGTCCAATAAATAGGGTAAAGTTGCAAGTGTACATACCTATACACACCGACGTCAAACTGTCAACGAGCAAAAGTCACCTGCATATTACGGCGGAGCGAAACATGCTTTGGAAGAGAAGAGCGTACTACACGGCAGTGGTAGAGGACGACTAACACTACCAACTAAAGAAATAAAAAAAAGTATGGCACAACTCTTCACAAAAAGTAATTTTTTTAATTTTTGAAACGGCCAAAAGGTGCTCAAAACTTTTATGGAGTAAGAAATAAATTTTCTGGTCGAAGTCAGCATAAAAAACTACCCCTAGAACATTGGTAACAATTCTGTTATTCTGCATCGTTTTTGGAAAATTGGATGAATGCAAAAAAACTGCACTGAATTTCGGACTAATGGGGTGCATTCTGACATATACCCCAGCAGAATATGTCTCAAATTGGATTCCGTTTCGTCATACAAACGCCAGGAAAATTGGACGCTTAAGGAAAAAGCTTGGTCACACAATGTCTGGCTTTAACAGAAGTCGACTCTTAACTTCAGTCAACTCAATGACACGTTCTATACAGCGACGAAATCGTTTGTCGGTTTTAAGATTTTGAGGAGCAGTTGAGTGGGCACACTCATTTGTGGTCGTGTCCGCAGCGGCCAGCCACATCGCTCTCTGATGAAATCGAGCACCAGCTCAGCTGCCTCCTAGTAGGGGGCGATGCTCTACCGGTTTTTACCGGTTCTCGAGCGGGACAGGAACGCCAACCTGCACGTTGACATCGGGGTTGGCTGCGATCTCGAGGAAGTTGTAGTAGGTACGCACGCGCACGTTTTCGGCCCCGAGCAGCTTGTAGACGTTCATGCCCCAGAAGGCGTCTTCGGGCGTGAGTGGAAAGAGGGACCCCCTCCCCATGTCCTGCCAGGCGTCGGCGATTTGCTGCGCCTTCTCTTGGATGACCTCTGGAACGCTGGCGTGCGTGCTGTGCGTGCGTGCGTGCGTGCGTGCGTGCGTGCGTGCGTGCGTGCGTGCGTGCGGGCGCGGCGCGCGGGCGCGCGCGCGCGCGCGCGCGCGTGCGTGCGTGCGTGCGTGCGTGCGTCGCCGACGGACTCTTGATTTCAGCGTTCATCGTCTCCATGCGATCGACTGTCATGGGCTGCATCCCGTCACTCAAAGGCCACATATCGAACTGCAAGACCTCGAGCTGGATCTTGATCTTGGGCTTGCCGTGCTCGCCTAGCACGACATCATCGCCGTTCTTTTTGAGCCTGCGAGCGCAAAGAAATTGCAGTCGGCAGTGAGATCGCAGTGCAGCTCCTGCGATCTCACTTGGTCGCGACCCTGGCCAACATGGAGACCTTGAAGCTGTCGTTGCGCAAAACGTCACCGTCACGCTTGTGGACCAGGTCCAGGATGGGCGCCATGTCGAGCACGACCATCATCTTCGTGGGGTTCGTGACGTACGTGACGCTCGGCGCCTCGTCAAAGTGCGCTTGAACGAGGAACTCTGAAAGGCGCCGTCGATGGCTGGGACAGCGGCCGACAACGCGCTCTAGAGGCCGCTCTCCAACCGTCGGTGTCGATCGCATCGACCGCGTCGTCCTTGGCCTTGAGCCGCATCGTCAGCTCCTTCAGCAGGTCGCCACCCATGGCGGCGGGCACTTGGTAGGGGCCGGACAAGAGGCCCGTCTCAAACGCCTTCCGGGAGAACTGGTTGACTTTCTCGTCGGCGACGCGCATGTAGAAGTGGTGGTCCGAGTCGTCCGGCCCCTGAGCTCGGGATGGGGGTGGGTCAGCGACAAAGCGAGCGCGCGCGAGGAGGACACACGGGGACGTATGTGCACCTCGGGAAGGTCGACGGGGTCGAAGTTGATCGTATCGCGGCACTCGTCGAGCGACTCGTTTACGTGACGCGCGCAGGCCAGCACCGCGAAGTCAATGTGGCCATTGTGGACACTGTGAAGAGTGAGTGCCCCCGCGTGCGCAGCGAGTTCATGGGCGTGCGCGTGCGCGTGTCGGCGGCTGCAGTGAGCTACAGCTCACGTGGGCAGGGCCGTGTAGGCGTAGTCGACGACGAGTCCCTGGTTGGCCTCGGCTCGCTTCTGGAGGAACTCCTGCTGCCAGCTCGTTCGCGTCTTCGTCATCAGCCCGCGAACCCAGGTGCAGACCTCGAATTGGCTTTGGAGACTTGCGAAGTACGAGGATGCGTATTCGGAGTCGACTGGAACCGGACGTGCGACGATGTGACGTGACCCTTACCCGTGCTCGACACCGGTGGCTGCTCACGCTCTCCACGCGGCGTGAGCGTCACGTTGCTCGCGATCTCGCAGTGCGTGACGTTGAGGCGCACCTCGCCGTCGAACAGCTCCCAGGCGAAGACCAGCTCGGCGTCGAACTCCGACAGGTCGACCTGGAGTCAACGGCCGCACTGTGCCCTCGCGGAGCGCCGCAGCTCGCGGACAGAGGCGAGCATGACAGTATACTTCAAGTTCTCCATTCGCCAAATCATTGTGTCTCCAGTGGCCCTTCAGCGTACCATTGACGTGGCCGCCGCGCAGCGAGACCGCGACGCCGCTGGGCTCCCGGAGAGCGATCCTCAGCCACGGCATCTCGTGATGGCCCACCTGCGCGTAAACGGCAAGCGCACATGCCTCGCGCTCTCGCTACGGTTGACGACGACGACGAACGACACCTCAAAAGTGTCGATGACCCAGACTGTCCCAAACAGTCCCTCGTTCACGTTCTGCTCCAAGCCGGCGACGCAGCGCGCCAGCTCCTGTGTTACGTACGTCTCCGCGACTGTCCGAATCACCTGCGATGACGTCGGCTCAGGACACTAATTGATTAATTCCTAATTGGACAATAATTGGATAATATGATTAGGACACTAATTCATTGACGAGTTACGCGTACAGTAAGCCGAGCGTACTACACCGAGCTTGTACAGGGTAACCACCGCAACGAGCACTTGCAAGTGGAGGCATGTCGAGTTTTAGCCAGCTTGAAGAATACAGTACCTACAGCCTACAGGCACTACACACTTCCAATCGTGTACCTTTAACAGGTCTGACCGAGTGGGGGTCTCAGGAGCAAACAATGGGGGCGGGGTTGAGTGAAATTTCCACTATACTTTCAACCTCTTCTTACCTAGCTACAGAGCACTATAGAAGGAGGGCACTATAGGAGGGTTTACGGTATTCTGCCATCACCCACGGGAGTGATGGCGTCGACAAACGGCTGCGTGAGTCGGATCTTGATCGCGGGCTTGCCCAGCCAAGCAGTGGTGTCCCTACGAGCCAGTACCGCTATCGCCGCCACAACCAACTGTCGCATCATCATCATCATCTCTGCCCAAGTACTAACCAACTAGACTTGCTGTGCGCGCGAAAATTTTGGCAGTACTTACATACATATGTACCTATACTTCTGGAAAAGGTACCAGCGAGTTTTTGCCTACGTTTAGTGTTCTATGAACATAAAACAGTAAACATGTCTATTTTGGTTTTGCGCCACATTTATATGGGTGCATGTAGCTCCTATGGCATCGTATTGCATCAGTTAACATTTTTATTTCCATGCAATGTGTCGCAAAATAAGCACGCCCTTTGCAAAAGCAGTGCGTGCGTGCGTGCGTGCGTGCGTGCGTGCGTGCGTGCTCACGTAATCAGCCGAACACAACTGCTGTAGCTGTTTCCAAACGGAATAAAGTTGCGACCGGAGAGTTGCTCTTTGGTTTGACTTCCCAGCTAACTACTGAAAGACATTCAATCTGTGCTTAAATGCGCTTCATAAAACCATGGCAAAACGGGTTCGCAGCACCGCTAACTGTCGTTGCATTACTGCAGTGTTTCGGCGAAGAGCTGGGGATCAACATTCCGTCAATATGTATCGATTTCCCGACGGGACTCGGCATTACGCTCACCAAGCTCAAACCTGTCCAATAAATGTTGCATTCTGCCTTCTGGGTATTATATATAGTAGACTTTTGAGA
>JASAMY010003454.1:0-29895 GCA_030248085.1 Paralinhomoeus sp. GSCO2_6 | reverse complement strand
CTACCACCTGTAAAAAATATTCGCAATCGGTTCGATACTGTGTCTCGTACAAATGTTCGGTACAGAGAAAATGGCGTTCAAATTCACAATGGAATTTACAATGGACAATCGACCGCTGCTAGTGAGAGAGATGCGAGCCAGTCAGCCCCATCCTGGGGCGCTGGCTCCCCTTGCGGGCCGGAATTGTCACAGCCGCCGGGTTGGTTCCGCTGTCCGGCAGCTCAAGGGACGCCCAGGACATACGGGCTGCATGCACGCGTCATCAGCTAACGGCTCGATCGCTTTTCAGTGGAGAATGGCGAGCCCACGAAGCTGTTGCTGCGCCGAGCTCGGCGGCGCCGAGCCGGAAGGCCGCATGACACTCTAAGAACGCGAACGCGTCGTCGGCCTTCACGCCGACTTGGCGCCCTTCACGCACGCACTTGTGCACATGTAGGTCGCGTGCAAGCGTCAGTCACGAGAATATCGATTTCGGGCATAAGCTTGTTCTCATTTCGGGGACAAAATATCGCTATCGCTATGGCAAAACTCTTTGTCGGAGCGCAGTACATACTACGCAATCTTCTCTACACACAACGTCAAATCTGCCACGATCCGAACGGCAAATTCCAACGATTCTGTGACTAAAATCACCCAACAACAACAAAAACCATGTCATTGTGGAAATCCAAGCTGTTTTTTCTTTCATTTTCATTAATTTCATTGTCGCTTTTTCTCCTCCAATTCCAATTCCGCGTCGCGAGTCCACTGCTCGATTTCCTTGGCGAATCTTTTTTTGTCGTAACTTTGCCTCGCTTTCGCGATCAACTCGTTGTTCTTCAGACTACGCAGCATGTGACGCTGCCTCAGAGCTTCTGTGTTCTCGTTCTAGACGTTTCGCTTTTTGGGAGCACGCACGCACGCACGCACACGCATGCATGCACTGTTTGTTTGTTCATTTATTCATCTCCGCACCGTGTACAGCAATACATGACGACAAACACAAAGGCACGAGAAAACCTGAGTACAAAAACAAAATACAGTGAGGCGAAAGCGCAAAATGATTTGCACAAGCGTCATACAAAGAACTGACTTTTAAAAGTGCAACAACGCCCGCCAAACTGTTCACCTTGATTTTCACGAGCGAGACATGGCTAGCATACCTGTAACCGGGTCTGGAAGAGTGGGGGGGGGGGGAAACGGCCGAATTCTGGGGGGGGGGGTGTGGAGCACAAAGTGGGGGGGGGTAGCCGGCCATTTTTTTAGTTATACTGGTACTTTTCGGTCAAAGTGGGTATAAATAGGGTCTAAACAGTGTTATTTAGCTGTTTCATGGTCATATAACACTAAAAAGCACTGAAATACACCAACATTGACTCGCTTTTATCGTTTTAGACAGAGTGGAAATCCCTTGGGAAAATTCTGGGGGGTTGGGGGGGGGGGGTTGAAAAAATAGTGGGGTGGTAACCCCCCAGTTACATGGCTCGGCACCTAATCATTTAGTGGGATACATTTTCCTTTAAACGTTTCTGTTGTAAATGTAGTGATAGTTTTAGAGAGTTGACCACTATCACGCACGCACGCACACTGTGGTTAGGTTTATGGTTAGGTTATGAAATCACCTTTTTGGTGTCACGACTCACCTAGCCATGTCTTGCACGTGATAAATAACGGAAACGGTTGGCGGGCGTTGCTCTTAAGTCACTCTTTCCTGCAGATGTCTGTATTTGTTGCCTGTGGTCATTTGTACTTTTCTTTTCGTTATGACGCATACTGGTACTTTTTGGTCAAAAATGGGTATATATAGGGTCTAAACAGTGTTATTTAGCTGTTTCATGGTCATATAACACTGAAAAGCACTGAAATACACCGACAATTACTCACTTTTATCATTTTAGACAGAGTGGAGATCCCGTGGGAAAATTCTGGGGGGTTGGGGGGGGGGGTGGAAAAAATAGTGGGGTGGTAACCCCCCAGTTACATGGCTAGGCACCTAATCATTGAGTGGGATACATTTTCCTTTAAACGTTTCTGTTGTAAATGTAGTGACAGTTTTAGAGAGTTGACCAGTGGCACGCACGCACGCACACTGTGGTTAGGTTAATGGTTAGGTTATGAAATCACCTTTTTGGTGTCACGACTCACCTAGCCATGTCTTGCACGTGATAAATAACGGAAACGGTTGGCGGGCGTTGCTCTTAAGTCACTCTTTCCTGCAGATGTCTGTATTTGTTGCCTGTGGTCATTTGTACTTTTCTTTTCGTTATGACGCATACTGGTACTTTTTGGTCAAAAATGGGTATAAATAGGCTCTAAACAGTGTTATTTAGCTGTTTTATGGTCATATAACACTGAAAAGCACTGAAATACACCAACATTTACTCGCTTTTATCGTTGTAGACTGAGTGAAAATCCCTTGGGAAAATTCTGGGGGGGGAGAGTTGGGGGGGGGGGAGTTAGAAAATCCCCCCCCAGTTACAGGTATGATCCATGGTTCGCTTCGCTCGCTGTTGTGCCTGCCTTGTAATGTCGTACACCGTGCTTCGACGAATAAAAACACAAACAAACAAACAAACACACCAGCACGCACACACGTACACGCACGCACGCACAGACACATACCACTCCCTTGTTGAGAGGCTCGGTGTTGGCCAGTAAGACGACGCCGGACATAAAGCCGAAATACAGAAAAAAAGTCGCCGTTCGAGTCATCCAATTCTGGTAGCGCGGCGCCCTGTTCACCTTCTTGTTCCTCCTGAACATACTGCCTAAAAAAACTTTAAATATTAATAATTTACAAAACACCAAAACCGGCAGATTACGCCAATCACGGTAATTGATTTGCGCAAATTTTGCGCAAAGTTCTATTCTCCGTTCTCCAGGACGCCACACCAAAACCAGTTTCGCCGCGTACAAAACGCACAAGAAAAGGGTTTTAAACCACAAAAAATGCGCCTACAATAGTGGTTCGTATTCACAATGCGTACCTAAATCTATGCCAGAACAAACCCTGCTTACAGAACATCGGTTTGCGTTCGAGGTTTTGGACAAATAAATGTGCACCAAAAAAACGCAACGTATGGATCACACCACACCCACCTGTAACCAGGTTCAGCCAAGGGGGGGGGGGGGGGCAGGTACCCAAAACCGGAGGGGGGCGGTCCAAAATTGGAGAAAAAGTTGCACAAAAATAGCGTGCAAGAAGTGTTTTTCTGTTAAAAACAGGCTCAACGCCGCTATTTTGGTGCCTTTTTGTTACAAATCATTGAAAAAGACGCAAAAGATGCTATTTTATCATTTTGGAAGGTTTGACTTAGGTTAAAAAAACACTAATTCGGGGGGGGGGTTTGACATTTGACTGGGGATCCCCCAGTTACAGGTAATATTTGAGCACATGAACATGAACGCATGCACTTACAGTATGTTTTATAGCAGTGAACCCACACGCATGGAGCAGTAATAAATTCTTTCGATTGGTTTTGCCACAATATTTACACGCACCCATCCATTTTAATGTACATGAACATTTTCATTATTTTCAATTAATAAAATTCACAATCTGTACGTAATCTGTACGTTACAATGCATTGTAGAGACGCACCCAGCGTCCAGTACTGCTCGCACGCGTGCAGTGCATTTTCTTTAATTAACTTAATGAATTCATTAATTAAAATTCGTCATCACTAAATTCCCCTTCTTCCTCCCCCTCCTCCTCCACCCCTTCGAAGAGCTTGTTGAAGCAGGCACCCTGTGGCGAGTTGAAATGCTTATAGGGGTCCGTCTTGTTGAGCACCTGAATTAAATTAATGATATTAAATAATAACCATTAAAAAATCTGCAAATCACCCGAATAAACACAGAGAGCATTATTACTGGGGGAGGGGTTCCACCAAAGGCCAAAAGTAGTTGTGAATAAAATAGAAAAATTTCGATGCAAAAGAAGGTTCTAAATAGGTACTTGTTGGTCAAAATACGAACTGAATAGCGCTATTTTGGTGTTCATTGTGCGTGGTGGGGGACTTTACTACCGACAGGGAAATCCCCCCCCCCTTGGGTTACAGTATAGGTAGGAGAGGGGTGGGTTGCATTGCATTGAGTGCGTGCGTTCGTGTCCGCCTGTCACACACCTTCAGACAAAGCCAGCAGAAATAGGAGCCGCACTTTGAGCACCACATCTTGTTGCAACCTTGTTGCTTCTGCAATAATTAACTAATTAATTAATTATGCACTCTTCTAACAACATTTTCACATTTTGGTTGTCATTAGTTACTGCTGGATTCATTGACTTGACCACTGTTATCATTCTACAATTGTGCGTGACCGCAAAACACCGAAAATGTTTCAACTGTGCCATATATGGCGCCGACCGCATTCTTGGGTGTTGGATAAGAGCGGTGTGGCACAGAAAAATTTGCGGATTGCACGCATGGAATACGTAGGCGCCAGCACGCACGCACGCACGCACTGACAGGGTGGGTGTATACCTCAATAGGCGCCTTGCAGTGAGGACAGTGCTGACTGTTGTCCTGTACCCATTGCTGTGAGAGGAATTCCTCCACCAACGCCTTGATGGGCTTCTTGCCAAAGCGCCGCTCCAAACGGCCACGCGCCTCCACGTCACCCGACATGTACTCGTCGATGATGCGACGCTTCTCCTCTGAACAGTCGTGTGTGTGCGTGCATGTGTATCGGTGCGCGCGTGCGGGCCGGTGCGTGTGTATCGGTGCGTGCGTGCGTGCGCGCCGGTGCATGCGTGCGTGCCGGTGCGTGCGTGCGTGTGTGCCGGGTGCGTGCGTGCGTGCCGGTGCGTGCGTGCCGGTGTGTGTGTGTGTGTGTGTGCGTGCGTACGTGCGTGCGTGTCGCTGCGCGCGTGCCGGTGCGTGCGTGCCGGCGCGTGCGTGCGTGTGTGCGTGCGTGCGTGCCGGTGCGTGTGTGCGTGCGTGCGCGCCGGTGCGTGCGTGCGCGCCGGTGCGTGCGTGCGTGCCGGTGCGTGCGTGCGTATCGGTGCGTGCGTGTGTGTGTGCGTGCATTTGTATCGGTGCGTGTGTGCGTGCGCGCCGGTGCGTGTGTGTGTGCGTGCGTGTCGGTGCGTGCGTGTCGCTGCGCGCGCGCCGGTGCGTGCGTGCGTGCGTGCCGGTGCGTGCGCGCCGGTGTGTGTGTGCGTGCGTGCCGGTGCGTGCGTGCGTGCGTGGCCGTCTGTACCCACGCACACACGAACGACGCACGCACGCACTCACGCGTCGCGTAGACGCAAGGCGCAACGCCGTGATAGGTCTTGCGGCAATAGGTGCAGAAGGCGAACTGGCACACTGAACAACTTCCCAACGGAGCGTTCTCCTCCTTTATCACCCCTCCCGCCTCCGTCGTACGCACGCGCTCCAACAGAACCTGCGATTAAGTGAGGAAATTGACAAAAATAGGGAAAATTCATTCAGAGTCTCGTCGTCCGACTTTCTACATTTTAGTATACTGAATAGTACGTGGGTACAACAAACAGCGCCATTCGGCATTTGCCGAGTGGGCGTAAAAACGTTTAGAGGCTGGAATAAATGGACGACAAGGAATATCAAACGTGCTCCAAGGGCGGCAAGAAGGTCATACAAAATAGAGGAAGCGAATTTGTCACTGTGTGAGTAACTAAAACATTGCCATATGAGCTTCTAAAGCTTCAAATGCACTGCCAGGGAGAAGGGGTGGGATCGTGGTTGTCAACTTGTCGCACTCCAAGTCAATTCCGCACGCTCATACCTGTAACCGGGTCTGGCAGAGTGGGGGGGGGGGGCTAAGTGGCCGCATTCTGGAGGGGGGGGGGGGGGCCCCCAGGCCAAAAGGCCCCCACTTTTCGTCAAAAATGCGTATAAAAAAGGCTCTAAATAGTGTCATTTAGCTGTTTTATGGTCACATAACACTGTAAAGCACCGAAAAACACCAACATTGACTCACTTTTTTCGTTTTAGACAAGGCAAAAATCCCTTGGAAAAATTCTGGGGTGTTGAAAAAATAGTGGGGCCCCAACCACCGCCCAGCTACAAGTATGCGCTTTCCCCTAGTCGCTGAACACTTTTCCCATGCCGTAATTCCCAATTTGACACGCACGCACGCACGCACGCACTTACAGGCTGTTGACAGAGCGGTCTGGGACAGTGTACGACGTCGGACATTAGGTCGAGCGCCTTCGCCAGCTGTAGCTGCTCGAATCTCGCGTATAGCTCATCGTCAGAGACCACCGAACGAACCTGCGTATGGCAGCGTATGGCCTAGTGGTAGAGAATCGGCCTCTTGCGCCGGCAAGGTCCTGGCTTCGGTTCTTGATGGAGCCACTAACTAGATCGAGGACTTCTCAATCCTTCTCAATGGATTTTCTCGTGCCGTCGCTGCCCCAGATTACAGATGGCGTTCTTCCGAAGGTCTTCGGCTAATTAATTATGCGGCTGTAGATGGGAAGGCGTCATGGAGAAGGGTGTGCTATATGGGCTATATTGACAGCCTCCTAGCGTTGCCCCTTATCCAACAACAACAACAGAGCGAACGAACCTGCTGGGGCGAGGCGGCGCTAGAGCAGCCCTCCAGAAGGCAGGCCAGTCTCTGCACCTGAAATTAATGCGAATTAATTGTAAAATTGCGGTCTTTGCGCCTGGACAATTACTGCGAAAGCGTGAGAATTAAAAGAATGTGCAAGGAGAATTGATAGAATAAACCTGAAAACACAATAATTAGCCAATGGGAGAAGGAAATACAGACCACACAGCGCCGTGGCATTAAAGAAAACAGACAGAATGAGCCAAAGATGTAGCGGGCGCAAAACATTTATTAAAACCGATTGAAAGCGAAGTATCGATTGAAATTCTTCTAATCAACTGATCCGATACCAAACTAAAATTTGCAGATAATCGGCGCTTACAAAGCGTGACAAAAAGTAAGTAACTCACTCACACGCGCAAAAATACACCGTTTGCAAAGAAAATCAAAAATTCAGCTCACATTTCCCTCTTTAATGAGCATTTCGTAAAATTCCTTGGCACAGAGCTGACAATAAACGTGTCGGCAGGGCCAAAACTCCAGACAGTCTCTGCCCAATTTCTCTTGGAAACAGACCGGAAATGAAAAAAACAATTGTAATAATTTCGTTGCGTCATTACACCAAAAAACGCGTACGTGCGTGCGTGCGTGCCCGCACGATACAAATGCTTCAAAGCCGCTATGAAAGTCGCTACATATATCGGGCTGAGCAATACTGTCGGGATCTACTTCGACTACATGTCATGAGATGGCGCCTGGTTGGGGTAAGGACAATTGCTCATTTTCCCAATTAAAAAAAATTCAAGGCTTTTTGGTAAACGTGTTGAGAAATCGGTTGGGCCGTCAAATCATTGTGGCAGGAGGTGATTTGAGCCTAGTAGAAGTCAATAGCAGTGACTTGACTAAAGCATTAAAACCCTTTTGAAGTGCACCTTGACTTATTACTACAAAATGATTTATTTTACTGTGTCGGACTACGACATTGACTATAGAGGCTTGGTTTGACAGCCTCCAGAACACCTCTAGGCACTGCTAATTATGGTTGTTTGGCCAGTCCACACTGTTACCACAAAGCTTTATAGGGTCCAAATGCGTTAAAAACCGTCGTTTTTTGCCACTTTTGTAGTCCTTTTGGACAATTTTGACAGAATGCAAGATTCAGGGGGAAGGGGGTGAGGGTGTTAGAAAAATCAGAGACCCTGAGGTTACAGGTACGATTTTGCAAACTAATATTTGCACAATACAGTATACCTCGCAACTCTGCATGGTCTTGTTGAACACTTTCAGTCTGAAAACTTCGTCGTATTCTGACAGCATTTGAAAGCGCTGCTCCACGGTGTACGGTATGTGGCAGGCCGCCTGCGGTAAATATGCAAATTAGGGTATGCATTTTCGTTTATTGTGGCAAATCGCCCAAATGCATAACGCACATACCATACGGATGTGTTGGGTATATCATCACATCACACTCAACTTGCACATCACACTCATGAACTAAGTAGAAGGAATAGAGTAAATATCCAATTGCAAAAAAGGAAACACAGAATACGAAATCAATGTTTTTTTTTGGCATTTCCTATTCACAGAACCCGAAAGTGTTTTTTTTTTAATATTCACAAACACAAACTACAGTAACCCGCATATGGCACTATTCATTTTACTATACGTATACGCCATAGGTGGGCTAAGGGGGGGGGGGTCTAGGGGGGGGGGGGTTCATCCTCCCCTGGCTATGGCCGTCCCGCTTTTTTGCGGGAGCGGGGCCCCCCCCCCCCTGGCCAACGCCATCCTGGATAACTTGCGGGAAACCCTCTCTCAATATTAAAAAAAATGGGCAAAGATGCGTGTTTTTGTTGCTTTTTCAGTGTAGTATGACCCAAAAAACGCCTGAAAAGTGGTATTTAGACCTTATTTTGACCCATTTTAGACCAAAACGTACCCATTTTACACGTTATTATGGTGCAAAATCCTACACAAAAACCACCCCTCCTCCAAAATTCTCGATCCCGGTCATTTTATCCGGGTCGGCTCTAGACCCCTCCCCCCCCCCCTCGAAACCCACAGAGACCCCCACTGGCTTTTGGACCAATCTACACCTCCTGACATGCACTCTACCATTAAAATAAATCTCTAATCACCTTCAAATAATCCTGAACACTAGTGGGTTCCAAATTCTCATTGGAAACGCTGCAATTTCCAAAATTATTGCCAGTATTAGTGCTACTTCTCCGTCTATATCGACCGATTTTTGCGGAATGGCACATTTCGTCCAAATTTATGAGTTTTTCCGCAATTTCGTCGAGAAATTCCCGAATTAATTCCTGCAGACTCTCCAACCAAAAGTACAGCACGCCCATGCCAATGAAGTCTGACCACTGCGCTTGTAGTTTTTGCGCCAGGACTTTCGTCTAAATTATGTCGAATTTGTTCGTCAATAAATCCGCTATGAAAATTCGCATAAATACCGTAGCATCCGTGAGCCAAACGGCGGAAATTTGAACTTCGGGCGGGCTGCGGGAGGGGTAGTCGACCGGTAAAACGAACGTCAAATTTACAGGTGGCAAATTGGCAACTCGGCAGCTTCGTCGTGCTGAAACTTTAAATTTGTTAAATAAAATCTATTAAATAACTGGGGATTTTTGCGCAAGCACGCACACTCCGACATTTCATGCGCACGCGGCGCTTGTTCAGTTTAAGGCTGATTCACAATTAACGGTCTTCCCATCGGTCTCGGTCTCGGTCTCGGTCTCGGTCTCGGTCTTCCCATGCCAAACAGCGAAGACCGATGCGAAGACCGAGACCGAGCCCGAGACCGACGATGTTGGGAACTTTGAACATTTGCTCCGGTCTTCATCGGTCTTCATCGGTCTCGTGTTGAACGCGCGCGCTACCGTAGTCACGCTTTACTATAGCCGTCACCCTCAAAGAATTTGTCGGTATTCGCATAAGCGTAAAGCGACTAGGAAATTAGCCGAAATTGAAAACAAGGAAAGTTTACGATGCGTCGTATTCAACAGGTGGAGGCGGCGCCGGCTTCTTGGATAATTGACGACTGCTCTTATACCAAAAATCCAAAAAAAACGGCGGCGGCATGGCTGCACATCTCTAAAGACACGGCGGCGGGAAAATCTGCGCCGCCATTGCATACGTCAAGGTGGACGGGCTCGACGGCATTGTCCTACATTTTCTGTAAGTCGGCAAAAGCGGCAGCGTCAGCAAAAGCGTCGGCAGCAGCGGCAACGGTGTCGACGGCGGCGCTGACGAAGACGACAGCTCCTGTAGCGGCGTCCGCGCCCCTGGCGGCGGCCAGAAGCGCTGGCGGCGGTCTGCGTCTGCCGCACAATGTCTGTCTGTTTGTCTGGTGGTAGTGCGTTCCCGTCGTCTACTGCATGTGCTTTTTTTGTTTCCTACGGAAGTCGCATAAAACATGAAACAAGTCGAAAACAAGGGCCACAGTACGCTCTTTAATACGCTGACAGGCGCGCATTTAACCGAAGATCATTGAAAGACCGGAGGCAACGCGTCGTCAATTTGGCATGGGTCAAAAAGTCCGAGACCGAGACGGAGACCGATGCGAAGACCGAGACCGAGACCGAGACCGAGACCGATGGGAAGACCGTTAATTGTGAATCAGCCTTTAGGTGTGCAACAAGAAAATAGGTGTGCAACAAAAAAAATAGGTGTGCAACAAAAAAAATAGGTGTGCAACCACTTTAGGTGTGTAAACACAAATTTATTTAGAGCCACACACACTTTAGGTGTGTTAGAGGCTTAGGCTCGACCTTGTCTTGGCTTATGCTTTGCTCAGGCTGTAGCAACTCGTTCAGTAGCTGCTCACTGGCTTGTGTGCGTTGGTGCACCCATACCTGCTTGCGTGCGCGCCAGCGTGTGCGCGGGTGAATGTGTCCCAGCTTGCGAGCTTGCGTGCATGCATGCATAAGCCTACCCTAAGGCCAAGTGAAAGCCTAAGCGAAAGCCTAAGCCTAAGCGAAAGCCTAAAGACTGATTCACAATTAACGGTCTTCCCATCGGTCTCGGTCTCGGTCTTCCCATGCTAAACAGCCAAGACCGATGCGAAGACCGAGACCAAGACCGACGATGTTGGGAACTTTGAACATTTGCTCCGGTCTTCATCGGTCTTCATTGAACTCGTGTTGAACGCGCGCGCTACCGTAGTCACGCTTTACTATAGCCGTCACCCTCAAAGAATTTGTCGGTATCCGCATAAGCGTAAAGCGACTAGGAAATTAGCCGAAATTGAAAACAAGGAAGAGTTTACGATGCGTCGTATTCAACAGGTGGAGGCGGCGCCGTCTCCTTGGATAATTGACGACTGCTCTTATACCAAAAATCCAAAAAAAACGGCGGCGGCATGGCTGCACGTCTCTAAAGACACGGCGGCGGGAAAATCTGCGCCGCCATTGCATACGTCAAGGTGGACGGGCTCGACGGCATTGTCCTACATTTTCTGTAAGAGTCGGCAAAAGCGGCAGCGTCAGCGAAAGCGTCGCAGCAGCGGCAACGGTGTCGACGGCGGCGCTGACGACAGCTCCTGTAGCGGCGTCCGCGCCCCTGGCGGCGGCCAGAAGCGCTGGCGGCGGTCTGCGTCTGCCGCACAATGTCTGTCTGTTTGTCTGGTGGTAGTGCGTTCCCGTCGTCTACTGCGTGTGCTTTTTTTGTTTCCTACGGAAGTCGCATAAAAAATGAAACAGGTCGAAAACAAGGGCCACAGTACGCTCTTTAATACGCTGACAGGCGCGCATTTAACCGAAGATCATTGAAAGACCGGAGGCAACGCGTCGTCAATTTGGCATGGATGGGTCAAAAAGTCCGAGACCGAGACCGATGCGAAGACCGAGACCGAGACCGATGGGAAGACCGTTAATTGTGAATCAGCCTTAAGCCTAACCGAAAGCCTTAGCAAAAGCCTAAGCGAAAGCCTAAGCAAAGGCCTAAGCGAAAGCCTAAGCAAAAGCTTAAGCGAAAGCAAAAGCAAAAGCTTAAGTCTAAGTGAAAGCATAAGCCTAAGCAGAAGCCTAAGCCTGGCCTAATTCTGAGCATGAGCCTAGCCTAAGCCTAGACAGCCTAAGACCTAAGCAAAGCCTATTTTTTAAGTGTGTGCAGCTCTAAATATATTTCTTTGTTACACACCTAAAGTAGTTGCACACCTATTTTTTTGTTGCACACCTAATTTTTTGTTGCACACCTAAACTGGACTAGCGCCGCGCACGCACTAGAAAAAAACCCATCAAATTACGAAAAAAATCACACACCTCCGTTCACTGTTGCTGCGACCTCAAAATTCTTGGAATTATCTGCGAAATCGCAGTGAACCGCAATTTTGCCGCAACTTAAATTCAGAATTTCGCCGGAATTCTGGTCTTTAAAATTGACTTTTTCGTGCAAAAACAATTCTCTGTCTTCGTCGAAAACGCTATCCAAAGCGATTAATTCTTGGCTTTGGTCTTCTAGGTCGGATGTCGCCATTTTTTTCGAGACAAAGCCAAAATATGTTTTATATGGTCGAATGTCTACTCTAATATAGTGCACAATTTCACGAGTTAAGTGAACTTAAAAGAGGTCTACATTGTTGCACCACAGTTCTGCAAAAAGATTTAAAAAGTTCGACGTAAAACGGTCAGTCTCCGTGCAAAGAACGGATGGGGTTAATGGAGGCACAGGCAGAGACAAGTTGGGGTTAACGGAGGCAGAGGCAGAGGCAAATCGGGATTAATGGAGGTACAGGCCGAGGCAAGTGGGGATTAATGAAGGCACAGGCAAAGGCAAGTGGGGATTAATGGAGGCACAGACAGAGAAAAGTGAGGGTTCATGGAGGCAAGAGGCAGAGGCACAGGCCTTGATGTTTTCCTTATTCTTGCCGGATTCCTTTGTGCTCCAAGGTCAATAGTCAACTTTGTTTGTTTGTGTGTGGGCCGCTCCTATGATCGCGGGGACCTCTCTCTGGTCACAATCGACCGCTGCTAGTGAGAGATGAGGCCCAGTCAGCCCGATCCTGCGGGGCTGGCTCCCAAGTGTGAAGTCGGCTTCGGGGCTATCGCAACATGAGCTGGCGCGCAGACGGGTTCGACCTAACGTCGACATCGCAGAAGCTGTCGACATGCCTGTCGCTGCCTAGAGCGGATGCAATCTCGACGCCGGGCAGCGGGTGGCGTAGTGGTAGAGAATCGGCCTGTTGCGCGCACGGTCTTGGGTTCGATTCTCGATGGAACCACAAAAAACGAGTCTTTGCCTATCCATGGAATTTCTCGGGTTGTCGCTGCCCTAGATTACAGACGGCGTTATTTCGAGTGTCTGGCTATTTACGCGGCTCTAGACTGGAAGGCGTCATGGAGAAGGGTATGCTACAATGGGCTATTATTGACGGCCTCCTAGCGTTGCCCCTAATCCAAGTAACAAACCTCGACGCCCTAATGACCTACGTACGATGGCGACAGCACTATTGCAACATTTCACGGTACTTGCATAGCTCACGCTTCGACCTCTAACCATAGCCTCTGCGTGACTTTTTCCGATAATTCACTCTCGCTCGTGTCTACTAGACTAGCTATATAGCCAACACCTAAGCCGAAAGCAATTAGCTTCTACTAGCTGGGTCGGCGGAAGCCACTAATTGACAAACTCCCTCTCTCCCTCTCTTCCCCTCGCCTCAACTTCACCTGTCCATCCAGTAGATATTCTTCGCATCCAGCAACTGAAAGGTTCAGCCTAGCTGCTTAGTACCTACCTACCTACCAGACCGGACGTTCCCTAGATAGACCTGCTACATATACCGTATAACGCGGTCGCATTTTGTCGAGAAAAAAAACAGTAAAAAAGGGAAAATGAGCCAAAAGAATCCCAAGAAGGAGCTGATACGGCAGAGTTCTGACGCGATGGTCCCTAGACACAAGAAACTAATGAAGGAAGAAGGTTTGATTGTCTTGTTGAGGTTGTAGACATTCGGGTGAATTGCTTTGCGAAAACACATTTTTTGGGCCGTTTTGTTCTTCCTTTTATGTCGTTTTTCCTGTTGTTGTTGTTGTTGTTGTTGTTGTTGTTATTGTTGTTGTTATCTTTTTTTATTATTCAGTATAGACGCGGTGAAAAATATATCGCCGCGATCCCTGGGTGGCATTGTGATACTTCACTCTGCCTGTATCAAGCAACCACTCAACCACAGACAGTTTACACATCCAGTTAGCACAGTGTTATGAATAGAGCTGATGGGTGGCGCCTCAACAACGCATTGAACATTGTTGTCTAATTTTCAGAGGCTGCAGCTCTGGCGGCGCGGCGCGTGTCGGCCCCTGAAAATCTGCGTCAGAGGCAGCCGAAGCCGCTGACGGCGGTGCAGAAAGAGCTGCTGCGTTCCAGCTATCGCTCCATGGAACAGGACACCATTCACAATGGCGTCAGCGTCTTTGTGCGGTAAGCTGTGCGTGCGTGCGTGCCGGTGCGTGCGTGCCGGTGCGTGTGTGCGTGCGTGCGTGCCGGTGCGTGTGCGCACGAGCGCGTGCGTGCGTGCGTGCCGGTGCGTGTGTGCGTGTGTGCGTGCGTGCGTGCCGGTGCGTGTACGCACGAGCGCGTGCGTGCGTGCCGGTGCGTGTGCGCACGAGCGCGTGCGTGCGTGCGTGCGTGCGTGCCGGTGCGTGCGTGCCGGTGCGTGTGTGCGTGCGTGCGTGCCGGTGCGTGTGCGCACGAGCGCGTGCGTGCGTGCGTGCCGGTACGTGTGTGCGTGTGTGCGTGCGTGCGTGCCGGTGCGTGTACGCACGAGCGCGTGCGTGCGTGCCGGTGCGTGTGCGCACGAGCGCGTGCGTGCGTGCGTGCGTGCGTGCGTGCCGGTGCGTGTGCACACGCGTGCGTGCGTGCGTGCGTGCGTGCGTGCGTGCGTGCGTGCATGCGTGCGTGCGTGCGTGCGTGCGTGCGCACGTACGTACGCGTGCGTGCGTGCGTGCGTGCGCCCCCAATGTTCTAGAGTCGACTGGTTCAGTCTCTTCACGGACTACCCAAATTACAAGGCCCTCTGGCCAGAGTTCCGTCCCCTGGACGACTCAGCCCTGGCCAACACGGACGTGCTTCGTAAGCATGGCGCGGTCTTCATGAATGGTACGGATTATTTGCGGGTTGGGGTGGGGGAGGGGGGGGGGGCTGTTAGAACACTTCCCAGTTGAAAGAGTGTGAAAAGGTGACGAAAATCACCGAAAATCGGTAATTTGACGGCGAAATTAGCATGACCATTCAACATTTTTTGGTTGAAAGTATAGAACAACCTCCAATTGTGCCTCCGGGTAAGGAGAATAGTGCCCCGGATTAGAGGCACTATTAGAGGATTTACTTTATCTATTGTTCTCAAAGTACAGACAATTTTGACAAAAATTACATAAATTCTCGACCAAAATTCTGTTACATTTATGAGCAGTTCAATACAAGTCGATAATAATATATCTGGAATTCTTTAGCATTGCCAAAAGGGGAGGTGGTAGGCGGGTTTGGCAGTGACCTTCATACCGGTAATCATGTTACCCGTTTGCCCTGTCTGTTTCTTTTTACTTTTTTTTGGTACTCCATTTCCCCCAGCTGTGCTCTCAAACTTTCAGGACTGAAGACGCTGGTGCATCACCTCGACGACGAAAAGAAATTTAGAGAATTTGTCACGAAATTGGGAGAGCTGCACAAGAAGAAAGGAGTGTCGACCTTTCATTTGAGGGTGCTGCATCTCATCGCGCAACAAAAAGAAAACAGCGCATTTCATTTGAACATGGCACAAATTACACACAACATTTGTGCTGTGTCAGCCGATAAATGAAACTATTGTGGTGCGTCCCGTTTAGCACATGCTGCCCACGCTGTTTGCGACGCTGAAGTTATGCCTGGGCGCCTTGAATGCGGAAGTCAAGACTGCGTGGCAATCGCTCTTCGATCAGATCGCCTATCAGATGGAAACGCAAGATCTCAAGCTCAACGAGCAGCTGGCGCAAGAGCTGGACGGAATTGAGCTGGGAGAGGAATTTCTGAGCAACGAATGAATGCTGGGTAGTTTGGAGGCAAAAATTAGGGCCCCATGTGTTGAGAAGAGGCGAAAAATAGTCGTGATACTGTGATTGTGGGGATACTATAGAAGGAAGTTGGGGTTAGACACCTATGCATACGTATAGGTCTGCTGTCTGTGGTCTGTGCATGTCTACGATTTTGCAATGTCGAAATGTCAATTGAATAGACAATGATTTAGCTAGCAATGGTCTAGCACTTGCCAATGGCTCGCATGAGTTTTTGGCTTGACAGTGGCCAATGCCGAATGCATTGACCACTGCGACATGCGGAGTGTGCACTAAAAGCAAGCACAAGTGCGGAGTGTGCACAAGCAATGAATGGGCCATACGGGCCTTAGAAAGGTGTATTTTTCAAGTGGCTTCGCTTGGCAAATTCTTCAGACAAGCTGGAATGGGCTTCAGACAAGCTGGAATCAGCAAGGGGATTTATTCAACCCTTGCAGTGATAGGTCCAGGATGGGAATGGACCCAGACCTAGACCCTCTGTTCCGAAATCTGAAAACTGGAGGGGGAAACATCGGTACATCGCAAGCGGGTGGGGGGAAATGTGCCTAGTGCTATGTACCACTGAGCGACGCGGGTTCACAATCACACGAGTCGATTGCGCAACTTTCTACCCACATTTCAGGCAGCCCAAAGCAACAGTGCACCAAAGACGTGCAACCCTTCACCGAATGCGAAAAGTGAAACGTTGTATTGTATCGTTGTATCGTTGTCCGGCTGTCAGTCAACCCGCAAGGCAATAAATAGTATGGCGAAAAAAGAACTCACTCAGATATGTTCTGTGGCATACTACGATATATTCAACAGGTCTTCTTGGCAGAAATTGGCTAATGTTCTTGCATCAAGGGTTTGTTGAACTCACCGTCGACCGACGCAGCCGACGCGCTGATCACTTCGTCGAGAAACATGCGATCTCCGCCAGTGATCTAAGGTTGATTGATTGATTGATTGTTCGGCTTACGAGCGTCTCTCACAGAAACCTACATAATGGTACCACAACCTATAATTGCAAGTACATGTAGTGAATGCGTGCGTTTGTGGAACGAAATTTAAAAATGGCATTCGATCATTTGTTGTCTACCCACATATACGTGTGTATTCTATTCCATGGTGGTCAATTGTTTCATAGGGGGGGGGGGCGTTGGGGTCTATAATTGTGGGGAACTTTGTTGGAAGCTGCTGATCGCATGTGCAGGTTGTTTAGGTGCGTCGGGTCCTCTGTTAGGTGCGTCGGGTCCTCTGTAGAGTGGCTAATTATAGGTTTACGGTATACGTACATGTAGGCATATATACGACACATCTCGTCATGCTGCCAACAAAAATAGAACGAGTAGGAAACAACCTTAGCCATATGCATCGCAAAAGGCACTCCCAGCCGCAGGTGTCTTGGCCGCGACACGAATTCCATCCAAATCACTGCGGCGATCGTGGCGATCAGAGCGATCAGACTGATCACCGCCATGATCGCCGCCAGAGCGACGAAGCCCGTGATCAGCCACTGATAAATCGGAACAATGCCAACTTCGCATTGGACAGCATAGGAATTCGTCATGCCAAGTCTTTGGATCTAAACAAAATGCGTCTCGACGCAAGCACCCACGCACCGGCACGCACCCACGCACGCACGCACCGGCAAGCACGCACGCACCGGCACGCACGCACGCACCGGCACGCACGCACGCACGCACGACGCAGTGAGCTTCTCGGAATATTCCCTACCTGAATTTCGCAAAGGATCTTCTCACATAGACCACCATACTCTTCGACTCCATTGCCGAACGATCTAGAAAATGCAACGCTGCGTGGACGATGCCCCGTAGCTCAGGGTTGAAAAATACTACACGATAGAGAATAAACGGTATTACGGTACTCACAGACTCAACGACACCAGAATACCAATCCAGATGAGCAGCTGCAGCACTTTGACGAGCAGATACGCTGGCACGATGCCAACAGACAGACGAGAGTAGCCCCCGCCCCTCAATTTCTCGACAACTTTTGCGGCGTTCGACTGGCGCTTCGCTGCATCGCCGTTGTCCGCATAGCGAGCCGCCCCCACCAGTGTGTAGAGCGTGTCGCCTGCAAGGGCATCTTGCCATGACCTATGGCCTAGTGGTGGGCAGCGGCATGGCGTAGTGGCAAAAAACCGGCCTCTTGCGCGCAAGGTCCTGGGTTCGATTCTTGATGGCGCCACTAGATCGAGGACTTCCCTTTCCATGGATTTTCTAGTGCCATCGCTGCCCTAGATTACAGATGGCGTTCTTCCGAAAGTCTTCCGCTAATTATACGGCTGTAGACGGGAAGGCGTCATGGAGATGGGTAGGCTGTACATGGGCCATTGACGGCCTCCTAGCGTCGCCCCAAATCCAAAAACAACAACAATGGCCTAGTGGTAGAGAATCGGCCTCTTGCGCGCACGGTTCTCTGGGTTCGATTCTTGATGGAGCCCCCTATGCTCAAATATTTCCCTATTCATGGATTTTCTCGTGCTGTCGCTGCCCTATGGCTTACAGATGGCGTTCTTTCGAATGTTTTTGGCTATTCGGCTCTGGACAGAATGGCGTCATGGAGACGGGCATGCGTGCTATATGGGCCATTGACGGCCTCCTAACGTTGCCCCTAATCCAGCAGCAACAACAATTGAGTGGTCTGGCTGGGGCACTTGGAATCGGCGACTGAACATGCGCAATTATAAAACAGACAGCCACAGCGAAACGCAAATGAGAGAATACACACACACACCGAAGCATCTCTTTGCCGCGGCCCAGAGTAGCCATGGCACCGAAATAAAGACGGCCATCAGAAGGGGCGTGACCGGAAGCGACGTCAGTCGTTCGTTGACGCGTCGTGGTTCTTTGCGCGCCGCACGGTATTCGGTTGCCGTGTCCTCGGTGAACGCGATGAACGGAGTGACCAGCCCAGCCCGCGAGTGTAGACACGACGCCTTCGTGTACTAAAGTATGTCGTAAGTTAAATCCTCAAGTAGCCTCGTGCGCAATCAAGGATAGACCGCGAGCCAGTGTCACGTCAAAATTGTTTGCACGCGCGGGACTTAGGTTCGGGGGGGGGGGGGGCAGCTCAAAAGCAAGGAATTTCCCCTGACAAGCCCGTGAATGGGGCTGTGGCGTAGTCCGTAAGGCGTTGGACTCCTGACCGCGAGGTCGGGGGTTCGATTCCTTGCTGGGTGAAAAACCACTGCAACCCCCTTGGGCAAGGGGTTTAAACCACTGCTCCGGTTTCTGGCTGTACCGTGGCTTCGGCCAAAAATCAGTGCCAGGTGGGGCCCACCTTGCCTCGCGGCAGAACAACGCCCATTGTTATGTATACGGCGCCGCCCTGTGATCCTGGTGATTCAGTTATCGACCATCGTGCTGTGTCAGGTGGTTGTCGTCAAAAATAAAGTTTAAAAAGTTTTAAAGTAAGTGAATCATTTGCCATAAGAGTGCCCCACATACCTACCAAATTCAAGGACTACGCGAAAGCATGAACCTCGTTCATTTCCGCCGTGAACTCTTCTGACGTCCAGCATTCGATCGCGTCGGGGGCTTTTTGAAGGCCGAACGCTGCGGCGCCAACGAGCAACAGACAAATGGGCAGAATTTTCCAGTTGATTCTGTCGACGCCGCTCTCGACAGCAGCGCGGCTCTCGAAGCAGCGCATCTTTTCTTCGGGTGTTTACGCAGAATTTGCCAGGAAGTCGACACAAAGGTGTGTGCTGTGCGCTACGTACAATGGCGTCGATTGCCTGGAGACGAGTTTTTCACCTCTTAGGCCGTACCGTGAAATACGAATAACAAGGAACTGCTCTGCGGCGATTCTCTGCATGATTCGGCGTCGTAAACAAGCGCTATTCCAGTGGGTAACTGTGGGATGATTTTTGGGCGCCTCGTCTGAACGGCCCATGTCGTCTGGCTGACGTGTGCGTTCGTGTGTGTGTGTGTGTGTGTGTGTGTGTGTGTGTGTGTGTGTGTGTGTGTGTGCGCGCGCGTGTGTGTGCGCGTGTGTGTGTGCGATTAGGTTGCAATTGCAATGCATGTTTCCGTTCCGACCCCAACCCCAGAGTGGGCCATTGCGCGCAAAAGCCAACGCGCGCACGGCCAGGCCCGAACGCAATCTTGAGCGCAACCAGTTTGAACAACAGAAACTGAACTAGGAGGGACGATCAACAGGAGCATGGCTTGTGACTGGGCTCACTCAAAACGATTCTTGTTGCATAGTGGTAGTCAGTTTCTTGATCTTGCATTTTCAAGAAATTCTCAATGATCGTCGTGCAACGTTGTGCGTGTTGACAAGCTGTTGACACGTTGTTGACAGCAAAGTTGTCAACACATTCGGCAACATCACAACTGCGGTCGTCATGCTCGTATGCGTGCACTGGGCGTTCAATCTACAGTATGACGACGCGCTGGTGCCGTTCTTCGACCTCGTGCACTTACTGCTCGGACTCAAGGAGTGCGGAAAGAAAGCTGCCAAGAACCGTCGCTTTGGGCCGTGCGCAAGCGCAAGGACAGCGTTCAACCAGCTGGTCAGAAGAAAGAAAACGCTCATGCGATTGTAGCGATCGTGACAATTGTCGTGGCGTGGTGACCACTGACGACGTGGTGGCGACTCATGCGCGAGTGTTTGACTCGACCCGCCTTGAAAAACAAACAATTCACAACAGATATTGAAGTCATAACTGAGATCACTCAGTGCCAGTGCGCCTTAAAAAATTTAAAGACGTGACATTTTACGAATTAAGAAAGAATGCGATGTTACCATGATATAATGTAAGAACATTCATCTTGTAGTCAATGAAACTACACTGCGATTAATAAGACGTTGTGTTGCAAACTATATGAAATTCTTACCTTCATTTTCGAGAAAGTTCTTTGCTTTGACCAGACTTCGTCTTGCTAAGTTTCATGAGTAGCCGTGTTGCTCTCATAAATGACTTCTTTGCTTTCTCCAAGAAAATGTCGTGCAAACTAACAAGTTTCGTCTTTGTTAATTGTCACGAAACGTCCTAGACTTTTTCAAGATTCATACTTGTGAAATAAAAGAAGGTTCTTAGAATTGATTTTCAAAGAACTTTCCTTTTGCTTATCGCGGCACATCTAGAGGTACTGTTTTACAAGATTTTTCTTTATTCCGTAACAAGATTTTCTAGTCGATCTTTAAGGTTTTATAGAGTGAGGGGGCTTCTTGCAGTGTTCACTGCGCGTATTACCTGTGGAAGAAGGCAGTCATAGGCTAGCCCCACCATGGCCGATCTCTAACACTCTCTGTCAAAGAATTCAAGTTTATGAAACAGCTTAGAAACAGGCACTGCATCAGCGATCTCTCAATTGTCTGTCGCTACGACATCGATGACATTTACGTGGGATCCTGCAACAAGGACAGATTCTTGGATCTGTGCAAGAGCATTTATCCACCAACGCTGACCCTCAACCATGCCTCAGGTGACGGTGTCAACCTGGGTGTCACCTGTGCATAACTAGACGTCGAAATTATGTTCAATGGCAGCCTTTCAACTAGGATTTATGATAAAACACGAGATTTTAGCTTTGATGCAAAAAAGTTGGTCTCTTCAGACAGCAAGGTTAGTTCAAATTTAATCTGCAGTGTCACTTATTCGCAGCTCGTTCGGTACGGTAGAATTTGTTCTAATGAAATTGGTAGCAAAGGTACAAGGGTATTTCGTGGTAACTAACTTCAATTTCATGCGTGCACCCGAATTACGGAAAGCGTGCACCCCGATTACTGAATGAGCGCACCCCGATTTATGAACGGGTGCACCCCGATTTATTCATGAGTGCACCCTTCAGATTTATGAATGGGTGTGCACCCAAATTTTATAAATGCGTGCACCCCGGTTTGTTTCGCACTCTATGTACATCGTGCATGTAGCGTTACGCATCACGCAAGCACCGAGCGCTCAAGCAAGAGTCATGGGCGTAGGTGGCGTCGACGCAGTTGGCGAATAGGTCGAAGCCGCACTGGGGCACCTTATCGGCCTAGTGCAGTGAGCTGGACGGGGAACAGTCGTGGGTACAGTCAGTAAAGTCCGATTCACAACGACGCGACGAAGACGACCACGAGAGTTGATGAACTGTTTACTTTCGCCGTGACGCCGTCACGACCAACGTTTCAACGCGCGCGCGCCGTTTCAGTGGCCGACATGTCTGACTGACCCAGGGTTTTCCAACTGCATTCCAGCTCCAACCGCATGAATGATTATCTAGCCAAAAGCTGACTCCACAGAGGCTACAAATACAATGGCCCAGTGAAAGACGTACGTTGTAGTCTCGCATTGTCACAGTTCTTAACGCCACACACGGTTGCTTGATTTTGCTGGCTAGCGGCTCGGCGTGCACATACCTGTAACTGGGGGGGGGGTTGGGGGGGGGGGGGGTTTCCCTCCCCCCACTTGCTGGTTTTGACCCTACCCACGCCCCCCCCCCCCCCAACCCCCCCCCCCAGAAATTTGAAACTGAAAATGGTAATGTGTTTTGTATGGTGCTTTTGAGCAAAAATCGCCCAAAAAGTACCTATATTGGGTTATTTACAGTGTATTTTGACTAAAAAGTGCCTATTTTAGGGTTTTTACAGTGTATTTTTGACTAAAAATCAACCAAAAAGTGCCTATTTTTTTCCTTCCCAGACCCCCCCTCCTCCAGATTTTCCACCCCCCCCCCCCCCCCCCCCCCCCCCAGAAACTGCCCGAACCCTCCCCCCCAGGTCCAATTCCCGGTTACACCTATGGGCGTGCATCATTACGCATCGCATACAGTACAGACTACAGACTACAGTACAGACTACAGTACAGACTACAGACTACGCGTCCCAGTATTCGGGACTGAGATACGGTGTTGCTAGAACGGGACGGCGCTTTATCTATCTCGTTCATCTGTGTTGCTAGAACGGGACTCCCCCTCAGCGGGGCATGGATGAATTGTTGCCAGAACGGGACTTTACCCGAGCTCGATCAACTCGTCACAAGTAGAGTTGTTAAAAAACCAAATGGGAAACTCAGGTGTTTTTTTTTAATAAAACCGTTTAAATAAAAGTAAAACCGTCAAAATCACCTCAGAACTAATCTGGACAAAGTAGAAGGTGTTCTAACGTGTTTAGGACGTATAAGATAGTAGGCAGAGCAGGAGCACTCTTGCATGATTTCATACTCCTAATCTTTCAAAACAAGCTTTGAGGAGCATAAACCAGAGTGCACCATGTACATGCACACCATGTACAACACAACATACGATGTGGACCATGTTCAGCATTCAACGACGTACATAGGAGTTCAGCTCGTTATTTACAGCGGAACTTGTGCCTGTCAAGATCTCACATGCACATGTGGCGCATAGTTTTGGCTGATCGCCAGCTGCAGTGAAGACACTTGATCACTTTGTCGACTTTCAGTTCACTTCTGGGTGGGTGCTGTGCTATAAAAGTGTCGAAGTATAACTGCAAATACATAGGCATCACTAATATTTGTGCAATGAACGTCAAGTTTCAAACAAACGTTGGCGTCTTTGCCACGAAAGTAGCAAAAAGTAACCAAAAAATGAAAAAAGAGGTTTTTTCACAGAAAAAAAAACCGAGAGCCAATTTTTTTTTTAAATAAAACCGAACTTTTTTAAAATAATACCGGTTGAAAAAAACCTTAACAACTCTAGTCACACGAGCCTAATCAAACAGCGCGAAATGTGCGACTAATCGCCTGCTGCTGAGGAATTTGCGTCGTTTATGCCTACCGCCTTGAGAAAAATTGTTGAGCACAATAGAAACATTATTAATAAAAAATTGGTGTCTGGGGGGGAATGGCGGGGTGGGGGGGGGAACGTCGGGGGGGGGAGGGGGAACTGGTAGGGGGGTGAAACGACCTGTAGCCTGTGCTGTGCTGGTATACGTGCGCTACCTTGGAACAACGACCACGGCTATTCTACCATTGGTGCGGAGGACAGGGCAGCAGACGACCCCCTTCCTAAAAACCTGCGCCTGCGGCGCCGTTTATATATCCGTTAATTATCGAAAATGGACCGATTAGGTGTCCAAATCACTGCCAAAATGGCCGAACATCCAAAAAGTTCAACAGGGTCCTCCCTTCGGCCAAATTCCCCCCCCCCCCCCCTCCGAAATTTTTTTCTGGATCCGCCAGTGACTACGATATATTCAACAGTTTGTCAAATTGAAAACCTTCTCGTCGGGAATTGGCTAGTGTTCTTGCATCAAGGGTTTGTTGAACTCACTGTCGACTGCCACTGCCGACGCGCTGATCACTTCGTCGAGCAACAGGCGATCTCCTCCAGTGATCTAAGGTTGATTGATTGATTGATTGATTGGCAACTCTCACAAAAACGTACATACCGTAAACCCTATAATTAGCCCCCCGGGGGCTAATTTTTTCGTTCGAGCTCTAGGTAGCGATGTCACCAAAAATAAAAATTTAATTAATTAAATAATTCAAAATAATATTTTAAGTACATTAAAAAACAAAAATTGTTAAAAAAATAATTCTGATATGCAGAATTTTTTATTAAAAATTAAATAAATAATTATTTGGAATTTTTTAAAAGTTAAAAATTAAATAAATAATTCTTGGCAATATTTTTTTAACAATTTTTTAATTACACGCTTAAAAAATTGATTTTTTAACAGACTTTTCAAGTAGTTCATGGCAAGTTTGTCTTTTCCCATCGATTAGTGGTGTCTACCTCTACAACCATATCATCATTGGCATTTTGTTGCCATCAAATTTATTGTCTTTCCTTTCAGTCCTGTCACACTCAGTGGAGGGTGTGTTCATTTGTAATCATTTCAGTAGGTTTTAGAATGGACTCATCCATTGCAAACATTGGAATGGAAGGAAGTGATGTTCTTAGAACATGACATATGACGCTGTACATTGAACTTAATCGGGTATAATGAAGTAATCTGTGTGCTCGACAGTAAGTGTGAGTGAGTGTGTGAGAGTGTGCGCAACATTGTGCGCGTAAGTAGCCACAAAAACTCTCTATCACAAAAATCCTAAGTCCCCATCTCACACTCAGCCTCGTCTTACAGCTCAATTGACACATTGGTAAATTCAAAGTTCGCTCAGCAGTTTAATTCAAGGGTCTACTTCATTGAGACGTGACATGCATAGTGCATTGCCATGCGCGCACCGCATCAGATACTTCTCTTCTCTTCAATGTGTAGGAGTCCACTTCATATGATTGAGACGTGACATGCATAGTGCATTGCCATGCGCGCACCGCATCAGATACTTCTCTTCTCTTCAGTGTGTAGGAGTCCACTTCATATGATTGAGACGTGACATGCATAGTGCATTGCCATGCGCGCACCGCATCAGATACTTCTCTTCTCTTCAATGTGTAGGAGTCCACTTCATATGAAGATTTGCTTGCTCTTGAAGAAGGTGTACTGGGGTCATCCACCTTACAGTAGATGACCTCACAGCAGTGGCGTAGCCAGGACTTGATTTCGGGGGGGGGGAAGTCCAATTTCGGCCAAATTCTCAATTTTGCAACAGGGGGGACCCTGTCGAATTTTTTGGACATTGTGCCATTTCGGCTGGGGAAGCTTTAGACACTCTCTCATCCAATCTGTTTACACGCTTTGGGCTCGTTTGTCTGACTACATTCACACCAAAACGTTAGCAATGTTGTCAAAACGGTCGATTTCCGGGCTCAAAATAGCGCCGCTGGCAAATTTTTTAGAGTAGGGTAACGAACTTTCACGGTTTTTAATGCAAAACAATGCGCCGCAGGCGAAAATTTGGCTCTTTAGTGTCGTTTTCATCATTATTTGAATTGAAATTGAGAAAATGCCCAGATTGGCACTTTTGCAACAGAGGGCACCAAGTTAAAAAATTTTAGCTTCGGAGAATTTCGGGGGGGAAGCTTCCCCCCCTTCCCCCCCTTGGCTACGCCACTGCCTCACAGGAGCCCCAAGGTGACAGGCATGGATTTGTTGCATTCTTGCATGCATGCATGCTACCACAGAAGTATGTACATGCAGCCCAAATGCACACTTTAAAAATACCCAGTTAAAAAATTAGTTAATTAAATAATTTAAATAATTCTTGAGAATTCTTTAACTTTTAAAAATTAAATAAAAAATAAGTTCGAATATTTTAATAATTAAAAATTAAATAAAAAATTATTTGGAATTTTTTAATAGTTAAAAATTAAAAAAATAATTCATCAGCAATTTTTGGTGACATCGCTAGCTCTAGGAGGGTGTATAATTATAGGGGGGCTAATTATAGGGGGGGGGGGCTTATAAACTGGAAGTGTCGATGAGTCGGAAGATGTGTGGGTAAAAAGGCGCGTGGAGGCGATTTTTAAGGGAAAAAGGCGCTGTGCACGCACACACGTTGGTACACTCTAACACACTCTCACACAGTCTCACATGCACATACGTGTACATACATACACATACGCGACCATACATACACCCAGACATGGAAACATGTGCGTTTTAGACGATGGTCCATTTAGGGAGGGGGGTGTAATTATAGGAGGGGCTTATTAACTCAAAGTGGTCTTGGGAGGGTGTATTATTATAGGGGGGGGGGGCTAATTATAGGGGGGCTAATTATAGGGTTTACGGTAGGTATGGTACCACAACCTACAATTGCAAGTACATGTACCGTAGCTACTGTGTAGTGAGTGCGTGCGTATGTGCAACGAAATTAATTCGATGATAGTTGTCTACCTACATACATACAGGTACGCGTGTATTCTATGCCATGGTGGGCCGTTCGATTCGCCGGGAGAGGGTGGGGGGGGGAGGAGGGTTGGGGGCAATAATTGTGGGGAACTTTGTTGAAAGCTGACCGCATGTACACGGGTTGTTTAGGTGCATACACAATGCGCACACTGTTGCGCCCGCTCGCGCACACTCCTCACACACTCAGACGTGCATTTAACAAGCACATACATACATGTACAGACACTGAAAAAGCTGGAAGCATTTGGATGGTGGGTCATTTAGGAAGGGGCAGGGGCTGAAATACTGAATTGTCCTCCGTGGTAAGGTTAATTATAGGTTTACGGAATACCTAGGTATATATACGACACATCTCGTCATGCTGCCAACAAAAATAGAACGAGTAGGAAACAACCTTAGCCATATGCATCGCAAAAGGCACTCCCAGCCGCAGGTGTCTTGGCCGCGACACGAATTCCATCCAAATCACTGCGGCGATCGTGGCGATCAGAGCGATCAGACTGATCACCGCCATGGTCGCCGCCAGAGCGACGAGGCCCGTGATCAGCCACTGGTAAATCGGAACAATGCCAACTTCGCATTGGACAGTAAGGTGATTGGACTAAATTGGATATTGGATCTAAACAAGAAACGCGTCTCGACGCACGCGCGCACGCACGCACGCACGCACGCACGCACGCACGCACGCACGCACGCACGCACGCACGCACGCACGCACGCACGCACGCACGCACGCACGCACGCACGCACGCACGCACGCACGCACGCACGCACGCACGCGCGCACGCACGCACGCACGCACGCACGCACGCACGCGCGCACGCGCGCACGCACGCGTGCACTCCGTTTCTCGGAACATTTCCAACCTGAATTTCACAAAGGATCGTCTCACAGAGACCACCATACTCCTCGACTCCACTGCCGAACGATCTAGAAAATGCGACGCTGCGTGGACGATGCCCCGTGTGTAACTCAGGGGATTGAAAATAAATAGTACCCGATAGAGACTAACGGAATTACGGTACTCACAGACTCAACGACACCAGAATACCAATCCAGATGAACAGCTGCAACACTTTGACGAGCAGATATGCTGGCACGATGCCAACAGACAGTCGAGAGTAGCCCCCGCTCCTCAATTTCTCGACAACTTTTGCGGCGTTTGGCTGGCGCTTCGCTGGATCTCCGTTGTCCCCATAGCGAGCCGCCCCCACCAGTGTGTAGAGCGTGTCGCCTGCAAGGGCATCTATGGCCTACTGGTAGAGAATCGGCCTCTTGCGCGCACGGTTCTGGGTTCGATTCTTGATGGAGCCACTAAAAACGAATCTTTTTCTATTCGTGGATTTTCGCGTGCTGTCGCTGCCCTAGCTTACAGATGGCGTTCTTCCGAATGTTTTTGGCTAAGAGTGTGCCGCTCTAGACAGGATGGCGTCATGGAGATGGGCATGCATGCTACATGGACCATTAATGGCCTCCCAACGTTGCCACTAATCCAGCAGCAACAACGTTGTACGGTACAATTGAGTGGTCTGGGTTATTAGCGCAATGCTCCGCATTGCGGAAGGAATTATAAAACAGACAGCCACAGCGAAACGCAAAATAGAGAATACGCACGCACCAAAGCATCTCTTGGACGCGGCCCAGAGTAGCCAAGGCACCAAAATAACGACGGCCATCAGAAGGGGCGTGACCGGAAGTGACGTCAGTCGTTCGTTGACGCGTCGCCGTTCCTTGCGCGCCTCATGTAATTCGGTTGCCGTCTCCTCGGTGAAAGCGATGAACGGAGTGACCAGCGCACCGCTCCCGTGCAGACACAGCGCCTTCGTGTACTAAAGTACATATACCGTAAGAACCAACACCTGTGTCCGGGCAGGGCCTGGCCAGAGCGAGTGGGGTAGGGGAGGTAGGTAGATTTGGGGGGTGGTGGGTGGAAGGGCTGGGGTATCTGATCCATTTTTTGACATACGTATATTGGTAAACTTTTTGGTCAGAAATGGGTCAAAGATCAAAATAGGGTCGAAATAGTGTTATGTTTAGCTGTTTTATGGTCAGATAAGATAACACAGTAAAGCACTGAAAACGGCAACATTTACACACTTTTATTCTTTTAGACAGGCTGAACATCCTTTGGAAAAATTCTAGAAAAAATCATGGGGAGGGTGCCCCTCCCTCCTTGCCCAAGGAGTCAAAATTACTCAGTGGTTCCTTCCGTTGAACCCTCGCTCGCCAGTCGCCACTACCGCTGAGCTATATGCACATACTCTAGCTCAAGTGCTCGTTGCTCAAGAATAGATGAGCAACAAGATGCGAGTACGTATTTTACAGGATAATACCGTAAATCCTCCTATAGTGCCCCCTGGGCACTATCTTTCAATTCAACCTATCTTTACCCGGGGGCACTATTGGAGTTGTGTTGCGTTTCTTCCGTGATAAACAGTTCAAAGTAGCTCAAATGTCATTCATTAATGGTTCCACTTATACGTAACTTCAGTTTCACTTGTGTCCTTGCATAATGCAAAACTAAGGTACATTTTGCTCTCCGGGGCACTATTGGAGGATTTACGGTACGACATTCACTGCTCTGTAAACGGCGCTAATTAAAGAGCTACCTATATGTATACGAAAGCACGAACCCCGCTCATTTCCACCGTAAACTCTTCCGGTGTCCAGCACTCGATCGCCCCGGGGGCTTTTTGTAGGCCAAAAGTGACCGCAGCAACGAGCAACAGGCAAAGGGGCAGGATCTTCCAGTTGATTCTGTCGACGCCGCTCTCGACGGCGCGGCGGCTCTCGAAGCAGCGCATCTTTTTTCGGGTGTTTTCGCAGAATTTGCCAGGAAGTCGACACAAAGGTGTGCGCTGTGCGCATCAATGGCATCGATTGCAGAGAGGCCGTACCGTAAAAAAACGAATAACAAGCGGCTGCTCTGCAACGATTCTCTGCATGATGCGGCGTCGTAAACAAGCGCTATTCCAGTCGGTTACTGTAGGGTGATTTTCGTCTGAATGGCCCATGTCGTCTCCCTGACGTGTCCGTACGTTTGTGTGGGTGCGCCTAGATTGCAATGTGTGTGCGTGCGTGTGTGCGTGCGTGCGCGTGCGCGTGCGTGCGCGTGCGTGCCTGTGCTTGCGCGTGCGTGCGCTTGCGCGTGCGTGCGGGCGCGCGCGCGCGTGCGTGCGCGTGCGCGTGCGTGCGCGTGCGTGCGTGCGTGCGTGCGCGTGCGTGTGCTTGCGCGTGCGCGTGCTTGCGCGTGCTTGCGCGTGCTTGCGCGTGCTTGCGCGTGCTTGCGCGTGCTTGCGCGTGCTTGCGCGTGCTTGCGCGTGCTTGCGCGTGCTTGCGCGTGCTTGCGCGTGCTTGCGCGTGCGTGCGCGTGCTTGCGTGCGCGCGCGCGCGCGCTTGCTAGCTCGCAGGCGTTTACTGGACTCTATTTGAAGTGTACATCAAAACAGCCAAGCGACCTGTAGCTGGGGTTGGGGGGGGGGGAGGGTGAAAGAGCGCCCTATCGAAAATTAACACCACCCCCCACTTCCGCGGTTATATCAAGTTCTAAAACAATAAAAGTGAGTGTGCAAACGGGGTCGACAACTTACAAAACAAAGTGAAACAATGGCTCGAATAAAACAAT
>JASAMY010002768.1:0-29923 GCA_030248085.1 Paralinhomoeus sp. GSCO2_6 | reverse complement strand
TGTTGGGACGCTTGGCAACACCCTGAAGTTGCTAGAGAGAGTCTTGCAAGAAACAAGATAGGTTGCTCTGCTAAACCCAACTGCAACGCGACTGAACCGCCTGCTTTCCGCGTCTCGCTGCCTTGTGGGGAGCGTGACGGCTGCTCCATGTCCATCCATGTTCACGCCCGTGCCTGCCTGCCTGCAGTCAACGAGTCACATCACATGCTCCACCCTGGTCTACTGACCATACCTGGAAGCTGTGGGGGGATTTTCTTTCCCCACTTTTTTCAACACCCACCCCTCCTTTAACCCCCCAGAATTTTCCCAAGGGATTTTCACTCTGTGTAAACGGTAAAAGTGCGCAAATGTTGGTAGTATCTCTTCAGTGCTTTTCAGTGTTACATGACCATAAAACAGCCAAATAACACTGTTTAGGCCCTATTTTGCTGTATCCATTTGTGACCATAAAGTACCCCAGTATAACTCAAAAAATGGCCAGCTACACCCACTTGGCGGATCCAACGATCTGCTGACAGGGAAGCTCAAAAACTTTTTTTGCGGCTTAAATTTCGATTGGAGAGCTATATTTCGCGCGTTTGGCGCCGCAGCCCACTTTTTCGCATGTTTTTCAACACTTAACAGGCCATTGGCGCTACAAAACACACACTTTGCATTTTTGTGGTTCTTTGGGTTGTTTTTTTGTAGAATACGTGAGACATTTTTGTTGCAAAATTTCGCAATCGCGCCGCAGGCGAAAATTTGCAAAGGTTAACTGCCTCATTCCTCAGAAATTTCAAGGAATTTTGCTAGTTGTGGCCAAAACTTATGCACAAAAGCGCGCGCCGCAGGCGAAAAGTATGGTTTTCCATCCTACATCTGAGCACTATTTTTATTGGGCGAAACAGTCACATTAGGCCAGCTTGCATCCCTTGCCCCCCTTTACGTGCCTTACGTGCATCTCTACTTTGGATGGGCGAGCTTGAACCAAAATATAGAGTCAAAACCTTAGTCCAAACGCAGTCGTCCATATACTACAGCGCCGCCAGGCAAACATTCTCCTGGATACTAATGTGTAAATCTATGGGAAATAGGCTAATATTAGCCCGATTCGTCCCTCTTCCCTCTGGTCTCGGCCCCTTCTGCCCCCTTTGCCTGCCCCCGCGACGTTCTCTGCCCCCAACGACGGCCCCTGCCCCTTCTCCTGCCCGCAGCGCCTGCCCCCGCTGCCCCCCTTTGCAGACCACGAGCAGTAGGGGGCACGCCCCCCCCCCCTTTGAGAAATCCCGCTAGTGGCTACACCACCACTTTTTGCTCCAGAACTTTTGCCCAGAATTGGCCATTGGACGTTAATTCGAAAACGTTCATCTAATTAATTGCGTCGCGTCCATCTAATTTGACGACACGTCCATCTAATTTGCGCAATTGACGATACGTCCATCTAATTGTTGGAACGTCCATCTAATGTGACTACACGTCCATCTAATTGGATGACACGTCCATCTAATTTACCCCCCCCCACTGTTCAAGATCCAGTTACAGGTACATTGTATGCCAGTGACTTCGTGACGAATAACCGAAAAAACAATACATTGCAGCTATACACGGCCCAGTATCGTGCACGTACGCACCAATGCGCTCATAATATGCCACTTTTGCGTCATTGTCCCATGATGCTCTCTGCTGCCCTATGCATGTAGAATCAAACGCGGATGGGTGACGTGAACCGTATGCATGAAGAGAAGATCGACGGCTCAACCGCATGTATGCAGGCATGGCGTGCTGTGCGCGTGTTTGTGTCCCGTGCACAATATTGCGCCGCCAAGGACAATGACGACAGTGTCAGAGAAACGGCTACTGGAAATTCCTCGGTCTAAAAAAGCACCCAGCAAACAGAATGGGTAGTCCTCGTTGCAGCCACGCCCGCTCGCTGCCCACATCATATTCCGCCCGAGCAAACAAATGTCTACCCCCTACTCAGTCTGCAAGTGGGGGGGGGGGAGAGAATGGACGGGAGTGCAAAAATGTTGGGGAAAAAACCGGCCTGCAGTAAAAGACAAACACGTGCCCACACGCGCCCCAAGAAGTGATTCAACGACTTATAAGAAGATTACGAAACACTTCTGATTGTCGGTTCAGTGGGCGGCGGAAAGAGAGCTTTTGTTTGCGGCGGCGCCCACGTGCGATTTCGAGTAGCTGATTATGCAAATTTACATAAAGGTGTACGGTAACCCGGACCATTTCAAACGAGTTTGCGTCGTGAGTTGCACAGTATCGATTGATCAGACGCAATTGCACACAACTGGATTAAGTTTTCGCAACTAATCCCGTTCAAATGGAAACCCGATCTTTGGAACGCTCTAAAAATTTGCATAATTTTTGAAAGGCTGAAAAAAGCCAGCAGCTGTTATGGTTATCTTAATGCTTCTCTGGCGACGGATTTGTCTTGGATGATTTGAAATTTCAGATATATAAAATGCTTGATCTCAGGGAGGTAGATAGGTTAGTTATCCAGACACGATCCTCCTCCCCCCCCCTTCATACGCAAATGGAATCTGGCGCACGACACTGTCGTCGACCGCGCTTGCGCGGTGCGTGCGCTCCCACGACCGATGGACGAATTTGCGGACGGGGGTCGTGGAATGGGACTCCGCCGCGTCTGCTCCTCGGCAATCGGCTTGCGCAAACGGCACGCGCGCGCGCGGCGAAAAAAAAAATCGCGCCGATTCCCTCTCCGCCGTCTCTCTTCTCTACTGTTTTAGCGTCGTCTCTCACTCTCGGGCCGCACTCGAAAGCTCGCCGTCACGCTCCGTCCTCGACTCTCTCACCGTGTTGACTGACGACGACGCGGGCGCGCGCCACTCTCGAGTGACCGACTAGTCGGCGTTAGGCTCGTCGCTCTGGCGCGGTCGCTCGCCCGCCCGCACACGCGCCGCTCTTTGTGAAAAAGCCCAAGGAGAAGCCGCCGTCGGCAGACGAGGAGAAGCCGGCGACGACGAGAGGCACTGGCAGCAACCGACTCGTCAGTCCGTCCTCCTCCTGATCCCATCTCTGGGCGGGGCCGTCAGCAGCGCCGACGCTTTGTCTCTTCTGCTGCTCCGTCCCGTCGTCGTCGTCGTCGTCGCCGGACGCGTCCGCAGTCCGCCCACTCGCACCCACGCCCCCTCCCAGTGGCCGCGCAGCAGCACTTTTGTGTTGCCGCTGTTGCGTCTGTGTGCTCAGCCGCGCGAGCGCGCAGCCAGCCACCGCCGACCAGCCATTGTCGGCTCACGCCTACTAAGCCGCCCTCCGTCCACCCCCTTCCCTCCAGTCGGTCGACAAGAGCGGACGAGGCTCCGACGCGTCTCCTCAGTCCGCTTCCGCGCCTTTTGCCCACCTTCTTTTTTCCGCCAGCGCCCTGCAGCAGCAGCGCCCATACGGTGGTCGCGATGGACAGCCGCGTGCGCATGGCCTGCCTGGCCGCTCTTCTTCTGCCCATTGGTGAGTCGACCATGTTTTCAGTCAATCAGTACTGTTACTTACTGTACGGCAGACGGACTGTCTGGTGGTACATAGGCGGCACACAACATGTGCATTCGAGTACCTAGGTCAGGCCAGTGAATGTAAAGTGACCATAAAGGCGAGCAGTAGCTACACTGGTTGTTTGTTTGATGTCGATTTGGTGTACATTTTACGTTCTGGACTTCCCACAGGGTGTCTTTTCCTTTCAGTGGCTTTTGCCCAAAGTCAAAAGCTCTTCCGCCCCATCCTCCGCCAAGGGGCCGTCTGCATGACGCTCGAGCACTTCCACGCACACGACGAGGCCAAGGCGAAGTTCTGGGAGTGCACGCCTTTGTCGGACCGACAGATCGCGCAGTAGTGAGTGTTCTTTTATCTGTATCCTAAATTACCCTGCACAGGCCTGTAATTACTCCAATATGCGTGTAGCATCGCACAGGAACAGAACGTCCCACACAGATTTATCACTGTTCGAGCTCGAGCCCAGCGCGGTACGCTTGGTTCACGTTGTGGCGCACATGATGCATTACATTCCACAGAGGCACAACTCTACTTCCCAAATTGCTTTCTTTTCAGTCAGTTTCCCTCGAAGTACGTGGGTTTGTGGACGGTGCGCTCGTGTCCTCCGAAGTTCGAGTTTAACGAAGCGAAGCAGCGCTGCGAGGAGCGGCGAAAGCTGCGGCGCATGCAGGCCGCCTGCAGCCTCAACCCCACCAGTCTGGGTTGCGCCCAGGCGCAGCCGTGCCTCGGTAAGGACCACCACTGGGCTGGGATGGGCTATAGTGGCGTAGTTTAGTGGCTCCCCTCCCATATGATCGCCCTAAAACGAAAAATGGGGCTTCGAAATGCGATGCCGAACAGAAATATACGTTGTGTGAGCCCCGTGGTAGGTGAACGATTGGTCACTGGAGCACACAGTTCATAGGAGCTTACCGCATTGCATTCTGGGATGCGATCTCGGACATTATGCTGCTGATTTGCATGTGTCTATTGCTTTTCAATTTCAGCGGACAGCACCAATTGTCAGCCTGGCGCGCAGTGCAGCTTCCAGGCCGCGGGTCTGCAGCCGCTGCAGCAGAGCTCGACCGACTTCCTCCAGTGCGCACCCGCCCGCTCCAACGCAGGGTGAGTGGCCTCTCACCTTCCTTTTTTTTTGTGGCCCCGTGTCAGAGACTCAACCGGGCGATCAACAGCTTAAGCGGCTCTAGCTGCTGGGTGGTCCGCATCGAACCGAGTTCGAAAGCGCTTGCGCCGACCCCTGCGCGTTAATCCGCGCGCGCCGGCCCGATGACCCGCCGAGCCGCTGACGCGAAGCAAAAAACGCGCGCCAGCGTTCCCAGACGCCGCCCGCGCAGCGCTGACCTAATGCCGACTCGGTCAATAGGATGCGACGCGACGCCCCAAAACATCCGAAAGTGTTAGCAGCTGCTCGCCGCTAGCCTTGTTTGCTCGCACGTACGTACGACCGACGAAAAGAGGGCCCATTTCGACTCCACTGAACCGCTTGCTTCGCAGAACTGGTCCCCCCCCAGCCCCACCCAAAGGTGGAATCCGGCAGCCGTCGGCAAACAAACAACTGAGTGTACGTAAGTACAAAAAGTGGAAGCAGTAAGTACCTAGCATTTGTGGGAATATTCACTGATACACTTGCGTCCACGTCGGGGCGAGTGGCTTCGCAGCGTACAGGTGGCGTACAGCGGAATACAGTCGGAATACGTAAGCACGAATATGTACATACCGTGACATACGTAGTGGACTACTGTCACGTATGCAAATGAGGTACTTTATTGTGCTGAAAGGTGTGTAAATTGAGCGCAAGAAGTGTGGGCATTAGGCGTACAACGTGTGGGCAGCGTCGGCGTTAAAGAAACACTTTGCGTAACTCTCAGTTCGATAGTCGACTACGCGTGCTGACAATTTCACCAGTTCGTACAAAGTACAGTTCGTACAATCGTACAATTTAGGCGTAACGAGCGTGTTATAGCCTCTAAGGTGTCTGCATTTTCCTATTGACACCCTGTACAATGTACAATGTACACAATACACACGCCGCACGCATACCACTACCATCATTTTGGATGCACACACACACACACACACACACACACACACACACACACACACACACACACACACACACACACACACACACACACACACGCACGCACGCACGCACGCACGCACGCACGCACGCACGCACGCACGCCCGAACGCACGCACGCGCACGAACGCAGGCCGTTTCAGCAGCGCCTGCGGCCAGTACCAGCAAGTGTCGTGCAGTTCGGGCACGACCTTCAACCCGGCCCTGCAGATGTGCGTGCCTCAGCAGCAGGGTGGGTCGGTTGTCGTCGTGGTCGCCAGTCGCAAATCCGGTTCGAACCGGTCCGTCCGTCTTGCAGCCGCGCAGCAGCGGAACCCCTGCGCGGCAGTGCAGTCGGAGCCCGTGTGCTCGTGCGACGCGCAGGCCGCCTGTCCAGGCAACTGCGTCTGCGTGCAGGGCAGCTGCTGCCAGCCCAACAACTTCCAGCAGCAGCAGCAGCAACCGATCCAAGTGGCCGTCACACCGCCCAACCAGTTCGCGGTGCGTGCGTGCTCGTCGAACAGCGGCGTTTGTCGATCGCGTTCGGGATGTGCGAGCCTGCCCTATAGGTGCCGGTGCCCCAGCCGCTCCAGATCCAGCAGTCGCCTGGCGCGCTCTGTGCCAACCAGGCGCCGCCCGTCTGCTCCTGCTCGGTGGGCTGTCCACAAGGTGCGTGAGAGAGAGAGAGAGCATTCCTGCCCGTTTGGACCGTTCCATGGACACGAAATTCCACCACTCCAGGCACGCAGTGTCAGCAGGCCGGTTGCTGCATCGACGTGTCCGTCTCGGTGTCGCAGCCGACATTCGGCGGAGCTGCCGTGGCCGCGCCTGCGCCTCTGCCGCCGATCCAACAGCCGCCTGTCGGCGCGCCCGTCAACATGCCAGTCGCCCTCACCTGCCCCAGCGGCCAGCCGCCCGTCGGCCAGTGCTCTCCGTCCCTGGCGAATCCCGTGAGTACAGTGTATAGCTTCGGAGACCGCCTTTCCACATGAATTGTAGATGCAGACAATGCCCGTTAATCAGTTAATTAATCATTTGTGCTTTGAATTTGGAAATCGTTTAGACAGCTGGCTGTCCGGCCAACTGCGTGTGCGTGCAGGGCGCCTGCTGCCAGATGGCCTGTCCCCAGCCGACCCAAACGCCCACGCAGTTCTGCGACGCTGGACAAATGTGTGCTTCTTTAATTTAAAAGTTGTGGCCACAAAAAAGCATTTCGAATACCCAGGTGTCCATCCCTGCAAGTTTGTGTGACGGCGACCAACTGCTGCTGTCAGGAGCAACAGAGAGAGCAGCCACTGCCCTTTTGCCAGAATGGACAGCAGGCGACGCAGCGTTGCGCCAGTGACCAGGTATACATACCGTACGCGTGCATGCATGCGTGCGTGCGAGCGTCCGTGTCGCTGCGTGCGTGCGTGCGTGCGTCTACTCAGATGCCTTTTCAGGAGTGCGGCGCCGGCTTCGAGTGCACTTCGGGCGGCTGCTGCCCGCTGCCGATCTGTCCTTCGGGCGTGCAGGCGGCGGCGCGCTGCACGGGCGGCCCCAACGCCGTCTGTCCCGGCTCGTGCGTCTGCGTCGACGGCCTCTGCTGCCCGCTGCCCCAGTGTCCGGGTGGCGAGACGGCGAGCCGGCTGTGCGGGGCCGACCAGGACTGCGGGCCGGGCTTCGAGTGCGCCAACGGCGGCTGCTGCGCCCTGCCGCGCTGTCCCAGGGGCGAGGTCGCGACCCAGAGGTGCACCGGTCGCGACTGCTGCTGTCCCAACGGCCAGCAGTGCCAGGGCGGCGTCTGCTGCCCCATGCCCGTCTGTCCCAACGGACAGGTCGCCTCCGGTGGGTTTTCGTCGCACCGACGATCGGGACGGCACGCTCCTAATGAGTGCAGCTTTGTGCGGCGCCGCTATACCTTGGCGTAGACTGCACGGATGCGCCTGGCGTATAGGTACCTGTAGCTACAGTTACTACTCGCTATTTGCCTTCATTTCTTCTGTAGATTCTTTAGCGACTGCTTGCAACTCGGCAAAAGACGAGTGATCGCCATGCATATCTGAATGAATGCAGCTTTTCTTTAAAACCGTTTTATTTGGCTATTTAGTCTGCTCAGGACGCTTGAACTGCTTTTTCGTTTTGGTGCTTCAACGTTTTTCGTTCTCTTTCTCTCTCTCGATTCAGTGAACTACATGTATAGTGGCTTATGACGACTAGCTTCGGGCTTCTTCAGCGACGTGCGTGGGCAGCTTCCAGTGCAGCCGCGGCCAGGAGTGCGTGGGCGGCGGCTGCTGCCCTCTGCCACGGTGCCCCGGCGGCCAGGTCTCGCCGCAGCGCTGCCAAGTCGGCGGCGTCTGTCCCAGCGGCTTCTCGTGCCAGGGCGGCCTCTGCTGCCCTCTGCCGCTCTGCCCCAACGGCCGCGTCGCCGCATGTACAGTCTATACTTCGAAATTTTTCGAAACTCTTCCCTTTCGCTTGCGCCTCTGATGGTAGCGTTGGTGGGCGCACCGGAATAATAACGACTGGTGGTGGTCGCGTTGCAGCGACCTGCACGGCCAGCTTCCAGTGCGGCGCGGGCCTGGAGTGCGTGAACGGTGGCTGCTGCCCCCTGCCGGCCTGCCCGTCGGGCCAGCTGGCGAGTCAGCGCTGCGACGCGGGCCAGGCCTGTCCTGGCGGCCAGGTCTGCGACGCCGGCCTCTGCTGCCCCTGTCCCGTCTGCTCCAACGGTCAGATGGCCACGCAGCTGTGCGGCGCCGGCCTGGCGCCCTGTCCTCAAGGCTTCGTCTGCGAAGGTGAGCACAAGCACAGGCATTATTCACAAGAGGCACTCACTGTGACCATTTACAGAGAAGCTGCCTGGGCCGATGACTAGTACCTACATAGATTTGCTTAGGTCGCGGCTGCTGCCCGGAGCCAATGCCTTTGTGTCCGAACGGGGCGCCGGCGACGCAGCGGTGCAACGTGGGCGCCGAGTGCCCTCCCGGCTACGGCTGCACGGCCGAGGGCGCCTGCTGCTTCCTCTCGCTCGAGCAAGTCTGCCCGCCCGCCCAGAGTCCCGTCTGCGAGTGCGCGCCCCAGCAGCAGTGTCCCGCCCAGTCGCAGTGCATCGCCGGCACCTGCTGCACCGTCGGTGCGTGTCTGCCTGGACGACGCACACGCTCTGACTGAATGCGTCTACGCAATGAGCAAAGAGAGGCGCCTACCGAGTCCCAATGTAGGTATAAACTGTACGCGTATTCCCGACGAGCGCCCTGTTGGAGGACAATGGTGCATGGCGATATGGTGACTGCCGATTCCCATGGCTTGACTGATTCTAGCGGCCTCTCCGTTTGCCTCACGTTGCCAGTTGCAGAGATCAGCGTGCAGGCGACGCCGGGCACCAACTGCCAGCAGTCGGCGCAGTGCAGCGGCTTCGACGCCGGCTGCTCGCAGTGCGTGCAGGACACGTGCGCCTGCGTGGGCGGCGCCTTCTCCAACGGGTACGTTGGCTGGCCCAGCAGCGCAGTCTCACTAGATGCGGCCTAACGGATCGTCTCTGTCGAAGTGCGCCTATAGACAGTACGTTGGTGCTTGCAGCTACACGTGCCAGCAGGCGGCGCCCCAGATGCAGCAGCGGGCGGCGCAGAGCTGCGACCAGTTCGGCAACCCCTGCACCATCTCCTTCAGTCGGCGTCGCCGTCGCCCAGTCTTCGTCGGCACCGCCATCAACGGCACGGAGCCGCGTGAGTCGGTTTGCGGCTCTCCAACCTGACTGTATAGCCAAGATTGCCAAGAATTCCAGTTCCACAATTGTTGCACTTGAAATGGGGATTCAGGACGAGAGTTTGTGAGATTCGTTGGATTAAAACTGAAAAGTTGCCGAACTCTTCTTCAGTCTGGTACAACGTAGCGTCCGAGCGCAAGTGTCCCGACGTCGGCGACGGCTCGGACCCGGCCAACACGTGTCTTCCCAATGAGATCTGCTACCAAGGCGTCTGCACGCAGTAATTCTATTTTATTTTTTTTTTTTTGTTTTCCCAAAAATTTGTTCAAAATTGTAGAAAGCACTGGCCCGGCGAGTACGGCTGCAAGGTGGACGCGGAGTGCGCTGCGCGCTGCGGCGCCGCCGTCTGCCTCCGGGCCAAGGACGGCAAGGACGTGGGCCGGTGCGAGTGCAAGCGGGGACGCCTCTTCCTCGGCCGATGCTGTCAGTCCGTCTGTCTGTCTGCCCGTCCGTCCGTGCGTGCGTGCGTGCGTGCTCCAATGCACTGTATTCCACGATATCCGCACCAGAATAACACCTTTCAGTCGAGGAATGTCCACCTGAAACGGAGAAGGTCGAAGACGCCAACGAATGCCGCATCTTGAAGGAGAAGGACTTCTGGAGCAGCCCGTCCGTTGCTTCGTTTACATATTTTAATGAATTTTTATTTTATAAAACCTAATTTCGCCTGCAGAGCACGACAGGAGAAGCTGCGCAAGCAGCTCTCCCGCAACCTCTGCGACAACCCCGTTCGATTGCTGTGAGCGCGGCGGTTTCTCCATCCAAGGAATTCATCCGAACTGCCGAACCAATGATTTGCCCAATTCCCTACTAGAAAACTGCAGAAAACAACTGGCGAGCTTTCAGTTGAGAGTCCCCCTTGCTAGCGTCCCCCCTCATAACTTGCACGTGCGTGCTATCCTGGTGAGCTCGCCCCTAGTCTACAGTGTACAGGCTGCGATTCTCCCCCCCCCCGATACTGTATTTCACTTCACTCATTGCATCCCCTCCCCAGCGTTCATACTCGATTGATAGAGATAGCCTCGTTGCGCCCACGCGGAAATCTCGCTCGCTGCCAAAAAAACAAGTTGTTGCTGCGTGCGCGCGTGGTCTTTGCCCAGCCGTGTGTGAAGGTGAATAAACAGATGCAACTATTTTTTTTTACGGCGGCAACAACAACAACAGCGGCAACAACGCTAGTGCTAGTGTATCGCAAGCAAACAAACAAATGGCTACAAAAATGCAAATAAGTGGTACACTGTAGTGACCAATTCAAAAGACGTTAGTTTTTCATGTTTTTCATCAAAAGATTGTTCATGCGTCCGTGCGTGCGTCTGCTCGCGTGTGCGTCCGTAACGCTCAAACGCTTTGTGTGAAGACATCGAAAGAGCAGGCGACGCCTGTGTCCAAGACCACCACCACACAAAACAGCTGATGTAGTCCGCAGGAGTCGGATTCGAATACAGCACGACCGGAACGTATATATGTACCGTAGGAGGCTTTTCCTTCCGTGGCTTACTCGAATAATTGTTGTCTCACGATGTATAAATTTGAATTTTTAAAATGCTATCGTAACGGGAATCAGCAGAATAAGTTAAATTTGCATACCATGACTTTGAATGTTCGTTTACTACGGTAGCGAGGCGCGGGTTCCCCAGTCGGTCCGTCCGTTCTTGCTTCCGTTCGTTTTTTCTTTTTTTGTTCATGCGTGCGTTTTCCTCGATCCGTCGATCACTAGACTTTTCCTGTTATTTATTAGTTGTCTTTGTACCACATTCCTAGGTTCAGCTTGTGTTGCGGGCGCTAATGTATTTCGCGGGTCCCTATACTTTTGGCGGGTCCCTTGACCCCACGCGGGTCCTTCACCTCAGGCGGGTCCGTTGGGTTTTTTAGTTTCAGTTTCCCTTAGTTTCGTGCAGGATTGCCTGAAGCTGGGGGAGGGTGACCTCTGTTACCCTTAGATACAGTGGCGCTGATTTCTTAGAGAGGTGATTCAGCAGAGATTGAGAGTGGCTGTGGAAGTGAAGGATGCAGAATTGGAAGCCGCGAAGCCGAGGGTTCGCGCGGGGCTCCTGCCGTCCGCCGTACAGGCCGCCGCCCGGCGTCGCCGTTCGACCAACGATGTTCGACCAGCGCAGAGGAAGGGCCGCTGCTGACCGCGACAGAGAAGAGCTGCTCAAGCTACACGAGAGGTTCACCAATGGTGGTGGTTTTGGGTTCAATTTTGTTTGCTAGCTTTGATTTCCATGCGCTTGCGTGCGTTATGGGCCTGTGTTTTTAGGCCGTTCAAAAAGTAGAGAACGGTTTTTTATGATAAAAGAATCTGTCGAAATTGTCTTACGAGCACTAGCGGATCCAGACGGGGGGAGAGGGGGTCTCCCCCCTCCTGTCAGTTTAGATTTGGGGGGGGGGGAAGGAGGGGGAGAAGCAGGAAGAAAAGGGAGCACAATGGGGAAATAGGCAGATTTTTACGTTTTCCTTGGACTTAGGCACTCAAAAGCGGAAAATTCGCCTGCGGCGCTGTGGTTCCCCTCCAACTCACGTTTGTTTCGTAAAGGAGCTACAAAATCCCGTCATTTTTGTCTATTCCATAGCATACATGTAACTGGGGGGGGGTTAGGGGCCCCCAACCGGAATTTTACCCCTACCCCCCCCCCCAGACCCCCCCAGAATTTTCCTGAAGTTTTCCAAATTGTCTAAAATTGTACAAAGTAGTGTACTTGTCGCCTTTTTCAGTGTAGTTTGGCCTTAAAACAGCTAAAGAACGCTATTTCTAGCCTATTTTAACGCATTTTTGACCTATTTTTGACTGAAAAGTGCCTATTTAGACACTATTTAGGAACATTTTTCCCTTCTGGGACCCCCTCCCTCTTCAATTCTGAGTACCCCCCACGCCCCCCCCCCCCCCCAGAAGTCTCTCAGACCCCCCCCACTTCAAAAACCCGGTTACATGTATGTTCCATAGTAGTGTAGATTGTGCAGTGAAAAAAATTGACCTTCTCCCCCCTCTGTCAGAAAATCCTGGATCCGCCAGTGCTTACAAGTGGTAACATGTGGACAACAAATCTTGATGCACACGTGTAGGTTGGGCCTGAAGCCACGGGGGAGGGTGTCTGGGGGGTCGTCGATGGGGGGAGGGATCTAGAGCCATCCGGGTAAATGTCTGGCATAGGAAATTGTGGAGGGGGGGGAGTCGAAAGGGAAAAATTTCGGACAAAACAGTGTGTAAAATGTAAATGGGTACTTTGTTCCAAAATGGGTCAAACAAAATGAGGTCTAAATAGCGCCTTTTAGGTTTTTTTTTTGTTGCTGAAGCCCACTTAAAAAGGCGTAAGCGGCGTAGGGACTTTGTTGACGCCCAGGCCGACTTGGGTCGTGAAAATTGGCCTTTAATATTGACACTCTGTTTGGCTAAAAAATACCTTCTGTGACAACCCAGGCAACCCGGGGGGGGGGAGCTCTTTGAAAGGTTTGCGGTAGGACGTAGGTAGGTTCTGAGCAATTTTCCGATTCTGAGCGCCTACTGTAGTTGGTAACTATTTAATGAGTGCACCGCTTTTAGTGAATCAGTGCACACGAAAAATTGAATTAGTGCACCGATATCTTGAATCGGTGCACACAATTTATTTAATGAGTGCACCTTGAATCAGTGCACCGCAGAGTTATTGACTAATAAATTAGCTGAGCTTTCTCTTTGCATTCTCGAATGTCTGATTCACGCGAGAAAGTGTTTGCGCAATGTTACATAATTGCAATGTCAATCATTATAGCAACACAAACGGAAATGGTCGCAATTACGCACTGCACAGACAACATCGGAACATGACTGTCAAAACTGGAAACCGAATAGAAGTAGCAGTGACACAGGGCGTACACAAGGTGAAGTGGGGGCATTAACAAGTACATGTAACCGCGCAGAAATACCGAATATACTGAGCGAGAGAGCGAATAGATGTGTCCTGTTGGCGTAGTACTAGAGACTGCTGCTGTCAATCACACACAAGGAGGAGAGCGCTGCAGTGCCGGCAACGCCTTTCGCGGGCGGCCGCGCTTTGGGCGCGCGCCGAACTCGACCGCGCGCAGTCGCTGCGGAACCTCTAGGCGAAGTAGCGCACTTCGAGGCCAACGACGTGCTTGCAGCTTCTGTGCTTCAGGAACTGATAGCAGCTGCACCAATGATTGTCCGGCTCCCGCGTGACGATGTACCAACTGGACCGCCACACTTTCCACTGTTGGAACGTCTGCCAGTCGCGCCGCTCCAGCTGCTGCAGGAACGTGTTGTAGTCGATGACGGCCTTGCCCGACTCGACGATGAACGACGTTCCGTTCTCATTCTCGAGAACAGCGCGCGGCAGCTGCGCCCACTGCCAACCGATCAGCAGATCCGCGTCCTTGGGTGCCTTGGCGCCTAGCGCGACGCAAGCAGCGCACGCGTCTGAGATGAGTTCCTGCAACACATTTATATGCCTATCTTTGATGGAATTACGTACTTGCGTTTCCTCTATGTTGCACCTCCATTTTTGGTAAGAAGCGCTGCAGCGGCATCTGCTCGCGCAGCGTGTACTTGTCCTTGATCGTTCTGTTGAATCGCTCCATGTGGTTGTTTGATGAGGGATCAAGATTTCGGTGCACTAATTCAAGTTTTCGTGTGCACTGATTCACTAAAAGCGGTGCACTCATTCAATTACTTCCACTGTAGTTGGTTGCCTCTTGCTCGTGTGCCTGAACCGTGCCTGGTACAGGCCCCTCTTGTGCACACGGTCCGCGCAGGCTCGGTGCGCTCCGGCTCGCTGGAGCTGGTGCAGAGCGTGGCGTTCGAGAGGGGCTGGTTCCACCGGATGCTGGGACGCGAGCACATCTCCCTGCCCGACGGCGCGAGGCTCGTTGAGCTCGCGGTCGCCGCGACCAGCTGCGCCGTCCCGGACGTCGCCGACAGCGTCTTCGAACTCCTCCGCTCCGCCTGCACTTCCAAGGCCTTCGAGGTCGGCGTCTTGCTCTCCCTCTTCGTCGAGACGGCAGTCTTGAAATCTGAATGCAGCTGATGGACCGGATTCCGATTTCAGCGTCTGCTGAACGAGAACCTGGCGCCGCTGCAGGAGGACGTGGTGGCGCTGGCGCCGACGAGGCGCGGAGAGCGCGTGCGCACCGCGACGCAGATGCTGACGCTGCTGCAGCAGGCGTTGACACGGCTGCCGTCCGCGTCAGGCGAGCTCCAGCCCAAGGTCGTGCTCGCCCAGAGCTACGCCAACAGCGCCCTCGCGGCCCTCGACGACGGCTGCGCGGCCAAGGCCGACCTGGCTGTGGCACTCGAACAGCTGCAGCACGCGGAGAGGGCTCGTGTCCAGGCGAACATCCTGGCCAAGCAGGAGAAGGCGCGCAAGGCCGCCGGTAGGCTTGGCACCTCGGCTTAAACGGAAGGCCTAAGCTCGCTCGAGTTGGCAGGAACCGCACCAGACGAGCCGCCTCCGGACGACTTCCGACGGCTGTCGGTGGTGCCGACGGCGGCGGACATCGGCATGGAGGGCCGTCCGTACCTGCGCGAGAACCTGCTGAAGACGCCCTACCGCGACAAGGAGCACTACCTGGACACGTGGGTGCGGCTCCTGCGCGAGGACTACATCAAGGGCATTCGCGAGGGCATCCGCGCCTACCACGGACAGCAGACCGACAAGAGGTCCAACTACAAGCTGCAGGTGCGTCCTGCGGAGTTGCTGTGCGCATTTGAAAGTGCTTAGGTCATTTTCCTTGTGTGAGATGTACTACGCTTCGCGCCTAATCGCTTCCTGCTCCTCTTACGTACTTATTGTCGACCAGTGGAATGACCATTCCTCTCCACACCGTGCAGGTCTATCGGGAGGTGGCCGTGTCCCCTCCGGCGATCTCGGAGAAGCGCGACTCGAGCGAGGCCGTCTCCGAGGTGACCTTCGCGATGACGCCCGGCCTGCAGCGCATCCGCTGGGAGGTGTCGAAGCGACTGAAGTACGGCGCCCTCGTCTGCCTCTCCAAGGACAAGTTCCACTCCGACCTCCACTTCGGCGTCGTCCACGACCGCACCGCCATGGACGGAGGACGCGACGATCAGAGGGGTGACCAGAGACAGCGCAAGCAGCAGCAGAAGCAAAAGGCAGAGGCGCTGACCAGGGGCCGGGTCGACCTGCGACTCGCCATCGACGACTCCTTGCTGGACTACAACACTCAGTGGTCCAGCTGAGACGAAGGGTCGTCATGTGAAAGCATGAGTTGTTCTTCAGCTACGAGATGGCCGAATCGGGCAGCGCCTACTTCGAAGCGTACCGACACGTTGTCGCCGCGCTGCAGTCGATCGGACCCAGGGAACAGCTGCCATTTAGGTGCGTTTTCTATCGCCGTGTCGCATTGCCAAGTTAAATTGTGTATTTCTGTGTTCGGTCTCCAGCGAGTTTCTGCTGCAAATGAACTCGGACGTGCCTCTGCCCGCCTACTTCGACTTCCACAGCCCAATCGTCGACATCGGCTGCCTCTTTCCCCAGAGGACGCGTGTCGACGTGGCGAGTAGCACCGAGGTCGAGGTCATCCCAACGCACGAAGTCAGGGTGGACGACCCAGCGCGCTGGCCCAGCGCTGATCAGCTGGGCCTGGACGAGTCGCAGCTGGGCGCCATCCGGCTGGCCTTCAACCGCAGACTCGCCCTGATCCAGGGGCCGCCTGGCACGGGCAAGACGTTCATCGGCTACAAGATCGTCCAGGTGCTGCTGCGCAACCAGAAGTTCTGGCGAGACGGACGCGCCAATCCCATCCTCGTCGTCTGCTACACCAACCACGCGCTCGATCAGTTTCTCGAGGGTACGTGAGGCAGCGTCCCACTCTGTCCACGTGACAATGAGAACCTAAAACGGGTGGAGCTGTGACATTTTGGGCATTTGGGTACCTTGAGTCTTTTGGGTTACGCAACGCTTGTTTAGGTTTTAGCTAGATCAATTTGTGGTTTCTCTGAGCCTGAACCAGTCGCTGTATCATCATCCAGAACCCTTTGTAGTCGTAGAACCCAAAGGACCAGCGTTCTGAGCGCTTTTCATTTCAGGCATTCTCGATTTCCGCGAGACGGTGTCCACTATTCCTCCCGACCACTACATCGTGCGCGTCGGCGGCCGCTCGCAGTCGGAGCGACTCGTCCAATGGCAGCTGCGCAATCAGCGGCACGAGGCGACTGGCGAGGAGTCGGGCGGCCTGGAGCAGGAGCACTACCGCCGTTCGCGGGCTGCTGCGGAGGTCGCTGCGAAGCTGGACGGCCTCAAGCAGGCCTACCAGGGCGTCGAGGTGCCTCGCTTGCTGGGCCATTGGACGCAGTGAATGGGTCACCTACGGCTGTGCTGTGCTTTTAGCACGAGGTCGTCCGCTTCCAAGGCCTCACCGTCGCCAACGTGGCCGACGTGTCGGAGTTGTTCGAGTCGTCGGACGTCTATGGCCACTGGCTGACGCAGCCCTGGCCTCAGCGCGACTCCAGCAGCGTCGTCGAGGGCTTTGTGCCGGCCAAGGTCAGGGCGCTCATGTGGCACTTCGATGTGGACGAGTTGGAGGTGGGGCGATCGCTGTGCCAGCAAGGACTACGGAATGTCGTGACTCGAAGCAGTCGGCAAGGGTTGCAGGCGAAGCTGGGTTTCGCGGCGCTGAACCGGCCCAACGCGACGCCACAGCAGGCGTTCCACTGGCTCCTGAAGAACTTCTACAGCGGCTACAACTACGAGCGCATTCAGACGTGCTTGCTGACCTGAGCTGGACCGAGCTGGCAGGCAGAGAAGCCAAGTGGACCGCGTGTTGTGTGCTCTTTCAGACTCTGGAAGCGGATCAGTCGGTGGCCCCTGTTGGACGACATTGACGCGCTGTTCGAGCAAGGCTATCCCGTGGTGGACTGCGTGGAGGCGCTGCTCGAGACCGGCCACGACGTGGGCCGGGCCGAGCGCTGGCTCGAGCGCCTCTACCTGCAGCGCCATCTGCAGCTGCAGCTCCAGAACGACGCGCCAGTGGCGCGGCATACAGTTCAGTTCCTTTGCCTCGATGTGCAGCTGCAGTCGTCCATCAGCCTGCAGCCCTGTACCGTTGCAGCCTCCTCGTGACGAGCAGCCGCAGCAGCCGCAGCAGCAGGCCGTCGATCAGAATGAGGAGCCCGACCGACTGGTCGACGACACTGACGACGACTTCCTTCGACTCTGCGACGAAGCGAGACGCTTCAGCCAGCAATACGAGTTTTACGGAACTGGATATGTGCGCTTGCTTTAGCATATTCCCGGGGCCCGGGCCACAATCCAGTCATGGCCGTGTTTTACTGTGCGTTAAAGAAAAGTTGACAGGTGGCTGCAACAAAAAAATGACTGTGACGCTCTTTTTTTCATACTCCAGTTTGATAGTGCGGGGGGAGGGCATTAGCGCATGACCCACTGATTTCTATTCAGGCGACTTCCCCCCCGCCCACTGCATTGCAGCTGGTCAACAAAACACCACGTATTGTGTTTCTGTGGCGTATATTGTTGAATGCTGCGTGATTGTGAGACAGAATCCACGACCGATTCTGTCTCACACGACCGAATCCCTTGCCCAATGCCCGACGATTGACAGGGAGCCCCCGCGCGCGCGCGCACGCACGCACGCACGCACGCACGCGCGCGCACGTGCACGAACGACCACGCACGCACGCGCATTGGTCAAAAGCATGATAGTTGTCGTCTGATCACCTCTATCTAGTCGCTTTCGCGGCACTGCCACCCCTCCAGGTGCCCGAGTTCGAGCTCGTGGTGGTGGAGCGTCTGGAGTTCTTCAAGCGCGACATTCTGCGCCAGCGGCCCCTGGAGCCGGCCGAGTACCAGCGGGCGGTGGAGCACGCGCGCCTTCAGGGCGTCTGGAGTCTGCCCATGGAGTGGCGCTGGCGCCTCTACCGCACCTGGGCCGTCCGCTACCAGCAGCGCGTGCTGACGCGCATCAGAGCGGTGGGTTCCGATGTGTTGATGCACGAAGACTCCCCGATAAGACGAAAGATTGCTGCCCTTCAGGTGAGCTCTGAGTACCAGCACTGCTTGAAGAAGGTGGAACAGGTCACGTTTCTCAGAGACATGGCCGTCATGCGCAACGCGCTGGTATGGTGTACGCACGTGCCTGTGCCTACCTCACGAACGCATGTACTGGCACTCACTCGCAGGTGCTGGGCATGACGACGACGGGCGCGGCCAAGCACCTGGAGCGCCTGAAGGTCATCGCGCCCAAGATCATCGTGATGGAAGAGGCCGCCGAGATTCTGGAACCGCACGTCGTGCGTGTGTCCTTGACCACGCTACTCCTGCTAAATGAGGATTCTGTTGAGGTGGCGGCGTTGAACAACGACTGCGAGCATCTGATTCTCATCGGCGACCACAAGCAGCTGAGGCCTGCAGCCAACGACTTTGAGCTGTCCAAGCGCTACCACATGGACATCAGTCTCTTCGAGCGTCTCATTGAGGGCAATGGCGTTCAGTATGCCACCCTGAATGTGAGGAAGTTTTTTGATAATTCGTGCTGTGCAGTTAGTGTCTCAGCTTGGAGACTGATCAGAAACCATGCGGCTTGGGATATGGTCTAGGTGCAGCACCGCATGTTGCCCATCATCCGGCAGACGCTGATGACGCACTTCTACACTGACCTGGCCGACGCCGAGCGCGTCAAGCGCTATCCACCGATCAAAGGGCTGCAGAAGGGCAGGTGGCAAACCAGTTGTCTACATTGGTTAACTAAGTATAGGGTGGGCCATGGTGCTGGAGCCAACTTTGACCACTCGCCACTCGCTTCCACGTTGGTCAATCTTCTTGATATAACATGTTATACCTCAAACCTTTATCTAGACACGTGCAAAGCTTCAGCCAAATCAGCCAAACGAATAAACTCGCGTCTACACAAAATCAACGGTTTTCAAAGTGCCTGCCATCAACAGTGATGCATTTTTCACAGTGGTCTGCGATGGATCAGCAAATTTTTGAGCACAAATCAGCATCGAAATCAGGAAAGGCATTCTCACGCGCTGTTTTTAACTCTTTGACGTTTGAATGTTGAGAGTAAGCGTCCTTTACAATTCCCCAAACCGAACAATCGACTGTCGTCAGGTCAGGCGACCTTAGCAGCCAGTCAAACGCACCGCCACGGCCCCGTAAACGGCCGGAAAACGTTCCCTTCAACCACTCCTTAACAGTCCGAGCCCAGTGGCGGCAGCGCCATCGTGCTGGAAGACAACAGCGTCCAAATCGGGCCAGTCTGCAATCTCCACTTTGAAAACCATTGATTTTGTGTAGACGCAAGTAAAAGTCTATTCGTTTTGCTGATTTGGCTGAAACTTTGCACGTGTCTGGACAGAGATTTGAGGTATACACTGTTAAAATTTCAAGAATATTGGCCAACGTGGAAGCGAGTTGCTAGCGATCAAAGTTGGCTGAGGCACCGTGGCCCACCCTGTATGTACAGAACGCTTTCACTTGCTTCTGATCCTGCGTTGGCTCTGAAAATAGTTTGCCACCAATCCCTTCCCAGTCGATGTTCTTCCTGAACCACAACGAGCCCGAGGACAAGAAGAGCGAGGACCGCACGAGCTACATGAACTCGTTCGAGGCTCGCTTCGCCGTCCAGCTGGCCGTCTACCTCATCCAGCAGGGCTACGAGCCCAAGCAGATCACGCTGCTTGTCTGCTACGCACAGCAGCTCTTCTACGTCAAGGACCTCTACAAGGAGAGGAACATGTCCAGAGAGTGAGTGACCACCCCACACCTTCCCCTTCATCATCCCCCTCATGAGCTCGGTTCTCCAGGGAGCAGCCGGTGACGACGATCGTCGACAACTACCAGGGCGAGGAGAACGACATCGTCATCCTCTCGCTCGTGCGCAGCAACAACGAGGGCAAAGTCGGCTTCCTCAAGGTACTGACTTCTGCAGCGAACTCTCCCATGGCCCGCAGGACTACAGGACCGCGATTTAGGTGCCCAATCGCGTCTGCGTCGCCCTGTCGCGCGCCAAGCAGGGCTTCTTCTGCCTGGGCAACTTCGACCACCTGGCCGCGAGCTGCGACCTCTGGAGCAACATTGTGGGCGCTCTCCAGGAGGCCAAGTGCATCGCCAGGGCGCTCACAGTCGTCTGCGCAGGACACGACACCGAGCAGACCGTCGGTTCCGTCGATGAGTTCAGGTGGGTGGCAGCGTGCGTGCCAGCTTGGTGCTAGTACTACTACGGTAGTAAACACATGTCTAGAAAGAAGTGTCCCGAGGGTGGCTGCTCCGTGGTCTGCACTGCCCGTCTAGAACAGTGCGGCCACACCTGTCAGATGGCCTGCCATCCGCACAACCTGGAGCACAAGGGCGTCATTTGCCGACAGGTTACGTGAACATACTTTCATGGATTGATTGATTGATTGCCCAGTCTTTGTGAAGATGGCCAGTCTTTTTGCAGACGTGCAACAAGGAGTGCGAGGCGGGCCTACACATCTGCAAGCGCGAGTGCAGCTACGACTGCTCGCGTTGTACAGCCCAGGTGGAGAGGCAGCTGGAGTGCGGCCACCAGCGTTCGCTCGAGTGCCACGTGTACCCGCTCGCGGTCGACTGCATCGTGCCCTGCGACAAGACCCTCAGTTGTGGCCACTCCTGCCAGGGATATTGCTCGCAGCTCTGCACGCAGGAGTGCAAGGTGTGCACCAGCATTTTTCGGTCGTGACGAGAGGTATGAACCATAGACGTGGACTGCAAATGCAGGTGAAAGTCACGCGGCAGCTGGCCTGCGGACACAGCCAGGAGGCGGAGTGTTGCGCGCCCATCACGACGCTGAAGTGCGCGGTCGTGGTCAGCAAGAGGTGGCCCCACTGCGGTCACGAGGGCCAGGTGCCCTGCGCCACGGACGTCTGGACCGCCCAGTGTCAAGCTCCCTGTGGCCAGCCGCTGCCCTGCAAGACCGGCGAGGAGGAGGCAACGTGCCTGTGCTCCGGCACCTGCGGCGCTTGTCGACAGGGTCGGCTACACGTGCGCTGCAGGGAGACGTGAGGGCTGCGGTGCGGCAGTCACACTCGACACTGAACGTGGACGCCAACCGTTCAGGTGCTCGCGCACACTGATCTGCGGCCACGCGTGCGCGACGAAGCACAACTGCTCCGAGCCCTGTCCGCCCTGTCGGCGGGCGTGCGAGACGCGCTGCGTCCACAGCCGCTGCTCCATTGGCAAGTCGAAGAGCGCGCGGCTCTGCGGCCAGCCTTGCGTGCCCTGCCGCGAGACCTGCGCCTGGCGCTGTCCGCACCACGACTGTCAGCTGCCCTGCTACGAGCCCTGCGAGCGCCCGCCCTGTAAGCAGCCCTGCGAAGCTGTCCTCAAGTGCGGCACTGAGGAGGAGCCGCACTACTGCATCGGCGCCTGTGGAGACGCCTGTCCCCAGATCAGCGTGGACAAGGGCAAGGCGCGAAAGCCGTTCTGCAGGCAGGCGTTTGGGCCCGGTTGCAGTAGGTAATGGTGTTTTGCGAACTAAGACGGTATCTAGGAAGTGTGACAGCGAGCAGTTTGCCGAATTGGTCGATCAGACAGAGGCGTTGTCTGGTGGAACGGTCGCGGAGGAGACGCGCTTCGTCCAGCTCGAGTGCAGCCATCTCATCGAGGTGGGCGCGTCGCCTGAGGCGCAGGGCTATGCGCCGTGCGTCCCAGTCTGCGGACCAGTCCAGATCGAATTCTTCGACAACTACATGGAGTCTCGACGGGAGAGCCGGCGAGTCCAGCCTCCCGACTGCCCAATCTGCCTCGCCCCCATTCGCAGTGTTCTGCGCTGCAGTCGTCTCATCAAGACGCACGCGCAGGACGTGGCAAAGGTAGGTGTGTACCGGCTATGTGAATTGCCTCTGAACAGAGTTCTCTCATTCGCAGCTGTCATCTCTGATTGTGTCATCAACGGGGGTGGGGGGGGGGGGGGGGGGGTGGCTAAAAATCTGGACGTCGCATTCTCTGGCGGGATCAAAGAGTTTTCTTGCGAGGGCGAGGGAGGACTTGTGTACCGCGCAGTTTATGCGCCTACTATCAATCGATGGATGGACCTATCTCCTCAGGTGAAGGCGGCGATTTACCGTCTGCACGACGAGAAGGCGAAGAGGGAGCTGGAGGAGTCGCGACGCGACATCGAGGGCAGCTTGCGCTTTCGCACCGTCGCGAGGAAGGAGCCAGAGTTGGCCAACCGACTGCTGAGTCACATCACCGCGTGTCAAGTCAACAATCTCACCGAGGCTCGCGTCAACAACTGGCGCTTCCTCATCGAGTCAGTCGGAGTGGTGTGCTGCTCGTGGAGTGTGTCGTTCAATGCAACGTACACAACGCATTGGTCTGCTGCCTCACTGGTTCGCATTGTACGCTGCGGCGTGTAACTTCGAGCAGGGGCGGATCTAGGAATTTGCCGGGGGGGGGGGGCATTTTCACCCAAATATGTTGGCTTCCCGTGTAAAAGTTTCGGACGTTTTGCGTCCACAGGGGTAGGTACTTTGTTACAAGATTGGCTGGTAGGCCCTTTAATCATGCTTCTGCTTCGATCGTGCGTGCAAATTGCAAAGGCCGAATACTACTGGGGGGGGGGAGAGTTGATATGCAGGGCTTTTTTTATATGTCCCAACTTTGTTGGCGAATAACTTGAGCTGTAATAGGTCTTTTGGGCTGAAATTTTGAGAGGACGTAGTACCTGGTTTGCGATTTGTTGTCCTAGGATTTTAGTAAAATCCATTAACGTAAGCGACGATAGTTATGCCGTTTTCAAGAGGAGGACGTTTTTGACGAAATATTGTGCCGCTGAAAGCGCGATTGCGCCCGCTGCGAGCATCCCATTTGGACCAAACTTGGTGAAGCTGCTGCTCATGTCATCGTCTTCAACCTACCAGAACGAAATTACCATAGTGTATACTTCTCGCATAAGCGCACATGCAAAATGAATGCGTGTAGTGAACAGAGAAGTCCAATGGAAATGCATAACTGTGTCGTGCAGTGGGAATAGCGTTCGCTGCTTTTGTACCCAAACGTTACAAGATGCTGTAGACGGACAGAAGAGGAAAGGGTACCGGGATATGATTTGTTGTCGCCACTGGCGGATCCAGGATTTTCTGACAGGGGGGGGCAAGCTCAAAATTTTTTTTCGGTTTAAATTTCAATTGGAGAGCTATATTTCGCGCGTTAGGCGCTGGAGCCCACTTTTCGCATGTTTTTCAACACTTACAACAGGCAGTGTCGCTACAAAACACACATTTTGCATTTTTGCGGTTCTTTAGGTTGTTTTTAGTAGAATACGTGAGACATTTTGTTCAAGTTTTCGAAATCGCGCCGCAGGCGAAAATTTTCAATCTTAACTGCCTCATTCCTTAGAATTTCAAGGAATTTAGCATGAGTTGTGGCCAAAAAGTATGCACAAAAGCGCGCGCCGCAGGCGAAAATTTTGGTTTTCCAACCAACATCTGAGCATTATTTTATTGGGCGAAACAGTCACATTAGGTCAGCTTGCATCCCTTGCCCCCTTTACGCGCCTTACGTGCATCTCTACTTTCGATGGGCGAACTGAACCAAAATATAGAGTCAAAACCTTAGTCCAAACGCAGTCGTCCATACACTACAGCGCCGCAGGCAAACATTTTCCAGTTATAAGTGTGTAAATCTATGGGAAATTGGCCAATATTAGTCCGATTCGTCCCTCTTCCCTCTCGTCTGGGACCCCTCCGCCCCCTTTGCCTGCCCCCGCGACGTTCTCTGCCCCCAACGACAGCCCCTGCCCCTTCTCTGCCCCCAACGCCTGCCCTCGGCCCCTTCTCTGCCCCAGCGCCTGCCCCCGCTGCCCCCCTTTGCCGACCACGACAGGTGGGGGCACCGGCGCCCGCCCCCCCCCCCCCCTTTGGATCCGCTAGTGGTTGTCGCATGTCTTCATCATCCATCTTTCATTCTGTCTGTCTATGCTGTAGTGTTTGGGGTGAGTGTCCCTGCAACCTCTCTCGGCCTGTGTCTTAGCATTGGGCTCAGATAGCTGACCGACGTCTGGTCAGTGCGGTTGATGAACTTTCAGGCATCGACGACAATGACGCACTGGCGGATCCAGAAAAAAATTTCGGAGGGGGGGGGAATTTTGCGGAAGGGAGGACCCTGTTGAACTTTTTGGATGTTGGGCCATTTTGGCAGTGGTTTCGACACCTAATCGGTCCATTTTCGACGGTTAACGAATATAAACGGCACCGCAGGCGAAAATTTTGCTGTTTTCGACCACCTACAAGCAATTTTATGCTGAAAACTAGGCCCACTGGGCGTGTATCTTCTCCAACCGCCTAAAGGCTTCCCCGCTTTTCCCCCCTAGATTTCCGATTTCGGGAGGGGGAATTCCCCCTTTCCCCCACCCCTGGATCCGCCAGTGCAATGACGTGAGTAGCAGCTTCACCAAGTTTGGTCCAAATGGGACGCTTGCAGCAGACGCAATCGCGCTTTCAGCAGCTCGAAATTCCGTCGAAAACGTCCTCCTCTTGAAACTGGCATAACTATCGCTTACGTTAATGGATTTTACTGAAATTTTTGGACAACAAATGGCAAACCAGTGACTACGTCCTCTCAAAATTTCAGCCAAAAAGTATCACAGCTCAAGTTATTCGCCAACAAAGTTGGGACATATAAAAAAGCCCTGTACAAGGCCACTCTCTTGCAGCCTCCTGCAGAAGGTCTTGGAGCTGCGGTCGACGTTCAACAGGGAGTGCAGCCTGCTGAGCCGCGTGAGTGGGCGCAAGTCGGCCAACGTCCACTCGGTCTTGGTGGAGCGGATGGGGGCCCCGTACCAGCGAAGAAACACTTTTGGGAGGGAGTGTGAAGCGCTCGTCAGTTGGGCCAAAGGAGAGGAGCGACTCAAAGGCAACATGTCGTCGTTCCAGCTGCTACAGGCGGCCATGGAACTGCACAGGCTCGAGCACTTGAGGACGGTGCGTGGGTGCCTACCTGGCTCACTGGCTTGTCGAATTGAGGCCGACTCTAGGAGGCTGGTCAATGGTCCTCCGGCCCACATATGTTGAATACGCTTTCATCTCATGATTGTCTTCCAGATTATTATAACTAAAGGGAGAAAACACTAAAGGGAAGACCTCATTGTGGGCGCTTCAAGAATCGAACTCGGCATTGTTGCAAAAGCGGATTCTCTCCACTAGGCCATCCGCTGTCTCGCTGGCCCGCCTAGCTGCTTGCTACACTACTGAATCAGTACAGTAATCCGTTGCAGCTGCTGATCCACCTGATGTCCGTGTGCAACAGCGTGAAGAAGGACGTCGAGACGGAGGACAAGGAGCAGCTCAAGGCGGCGCTCGACGCCTTCTATCAGGCCGGCTCGTTTGACGAGGAGAAAATTGGTGCTGTTTGGTTGCGAATCTGTGTGTCTGCTGTTTGTGCACGGAATTGGTTTCTGTGTTCCCAGCCATAGTGAAAGCGTTTGTCGAGCTGTTGAAGAGCAAGTACGAGAGCAGGGCGATCGTGCAGAGGGTGTGGATGGAGACGCTGAACCGCGTCGAGAACTGGCGCGCCCAGACGGCCGCCAACCGCTGGTTCATCTGTTCCAACGGTGAGCGCTCGTCACCAGCGGGTTGCCCGTTACTGTACACGCGCGCTCCCGTCACGCCCGCATGTACATGTGTACACGAATGCTGAGAACGTACGCCCAGAGCAGAGGAAGGGAGGGTGACGCGCTCAGGACACCCGTACGCGATCGGCGAGTGCGGCGCCGCCCTGCAGGAGGGCCAGTGCCCAGAGTGCAGCGCGGCCACCAGAGGTCGCCGGTTGGCCCGCGGCAACGCGAGTTTGGTGCCCACGAGCCGAGAAGCGGCCGCGCCCGCTCGGCCGTCCATTCCTTGAAGTGGGGCCAGTGTGTTCTAGCAAAACTATGGTGCTTAGAGTATCGTCAGTCCGTGTGGACCGTGCATGCATACCTGTGACTAGGAATCGGACCTGGAGTGGGGGTTGAAAACTAGCGAAGATGGTCGTCTGGCGAGGAAAGAGGAGCTACTTTTCGGTCGATTCTTAGTCAAAAATGCACTGTATCAACGCTAAAATTAATAGTTTTTACTCAATATACACTGTAGGTAACGCAATATTTAGCAGAAAGTTCCTAAAAATTCTGGTGGGTGGGGTCCGATTAACCCAGCACCTGGGGGAGATACCCCCCCCCCCAGTTACAGGTATTTATGCATGCCTTCAAAGATGCGTTTGGTCGTCTCATTGCTTTTTTTGTTGCTGTTGACGTCGAAGCTCCCGCCCAACTTGCCGATAACTAATGTTCCTAAACTTTGTGTGGTATCGATCGAAATGTATTTGTGTTGTTCCAACAGGTGCAGTGCACAGTACATTGTGTACCACAAGGAAAAACGCGGAGGTGGCATAATTGTGACAGTAGTGTGTTAATGTCCAGATTGAAAAAGTAGGTGGGTTATTTAAAATGGCCAAGCCAACTGATTTCAAGCCGCTTCCCCTGCAGCTGATTGATGCATACCGAAGATCCGGAATGCGCCAACATGTGATACACACTACGCACTACTCGACTGAATTGAATGTCTGTCTGTTAGTACGAATTACATTGTGTGTACGGAACAGCCCTGTGTACACATCAGGGGCGAAGCGAGTGGCGCAGAGGCGATTTTTAAGGGAGAAGACGCTGCGCACGTACTTCGGTACATACATGTAACTGGGGGGGGGGGGGGTGCCCGCCCCCCAGCTAGAATTTTACCCCTCCCCCGCCCCCCCCCCCGACCCCCCCCCCAGAATTTTCCTAAAGTTTTCCAACTTGCCCACAATTGTACAGGGTGTATCAAAACTATATGCACCCCCCCTAGAGAAATACTGGTTGGACGGATTTGGCTGAAATTCAACATAGATGTAGTCCCAACAAAAATACATGACCAAATTAAATTTCATGAAAAACGAACAACCGAGCGTTGAGATATGAGCAATCATGTAAGGTACAGTGAAGTTTTGCGTAAAAACATTACTGCGTGTTTTATGGCAACAATTTCACGCTGACTGGTAAACAACAGTTTTAAACGAGTGTCGAGGGCCATGTCGCGTTACCGAAAGGTCAACAGCACTGCCAGAGTGCGTCTCGTCGATGAAGCGGCTGCAGTGACTTTCCGAACAGCACGCGACGCAGGTGCACAGTTCATCACCTGAAAATGGGTAGCTCAGAAGCTGAAGCGATCAGAACGATGGGTCACCGAGCACTGGGACAGAGAGATGCATGACGTGGCCATCACTGACCGATTGGACGTCGGCCAACCACTGCTGCTTCGCCAAGAAACGGGTGAAGTGGTGACAGCAAGCCGAAATCTTTACTGACAAGATTTTTTTACTGTACCTTAGATGATTGCTCATATCTCGATGCTCGGTTGTTCGTTTTGCATGAAATTTAATTTGGTCATGTATTTTTGTTGGGGCTACATCTACGTTGAATTTCAGCCAAATCCGTCCAACCAGTATTTCTCTAGGGGGGGTGCATATAGTTTTGATACACCCTGTACAAAGTAGTGTACTTTTTGCCTTTCTCAGTGCATCTTGGCCTTAAAACTGCTAAATAACGCTATTTATAGCCTATTTTAAGGCATTTTTGACCTATTTTTGACTGAAAAGTGCCTATTTAGACACTATTTTGGAACATTTTTCCCTTCTGGGACCCCCTCCCTCTTCAAATCTGAGTACCCCCCACGCCCCCCCCCCCCCCAGAACTCTCTCAGACCCCCCCCCCACCTCAAAAACCCGGTTACATGTATGGTTCGGTACACTCTAACACACAGTAGCACATACACATGCATGTACATACAGGATGGCCCACGGTGCTGGAGCCAACTTCGATGATGTGCCATTAAGGAAAAATTTGCAGGGGGCTGCAAAAAAAGGACCATTTACTCACTTTTTTCGTTTTAGACAGGGTCAAAATCACTTGGAAAAATTCTGGGGTTGAGTGGGTGTTGGAAAATAGTGGGGAGGGGTAATCCCCCAGTTACAGGTATGGGAGAGCGGCAACCCCCCCCCCCTGCGATTTCAGTGTGTCATCAGGGTCAGTGTGGTAGACGATCAATGGAACTACAGTGCGGCCGACAAATGGGAGCTTTTTCCGAGTGGAACGCCAACCGAACGGATTCGGATCGCCGCACACAAAAGATAGGCAGGCCAGCGCTGGGAAGGCGGCTCCGCGGCCGCTCGCCGACCTCCCTCCCCAAGGAGGGAGGTAGCGGACGAGCGCGCGCGCGCTCCCTCGGCGCAGCGTATAGCGTGTGCGTGCTGAAGGGTCTATAGGCCTTTAGCGTGGGCCCTTCACCGTTGCGTCAGCCCGCCCACAGCCAGCCGGCAGCCGCCTCCATGCCTCGGCGGCGGCCATGTTGGGCAGCGGCCCTATCGGCAACGCGTTTAGAACGCGTTCAAAAGAAAGTTTGATATGGCGGTTGTGTGTTGGTGTGCGTGCTTTGTGAGGAATTGTGCTTCTAGGGGCGCGTTTGCGGTTCTCCATGCCGCTCTTTCAACCTTGGGCGGCTTAGAACCGTCTTTTTTTAGGTTTTCTTTGCGAAAATGCACTCTGGTGTATATTTTTCGCGATTCGTTCGCCTGAGAATCGTTGAATTGAGGAAGCGGCGCTTGTCACTCAAGCAAGTGACGGCTCAGTTGGTGAAGGATGGCCACAAAGTGAGATACGACGGCGCGCTACCGCTTTTGGTCGTGCGGCCACGCCATGGACGCGCGTCGACCTGGCCGCGTCGACCGCCTCCTCGCCCGCCACCTGCAGCTGCCCGGTCTCATTCATAGCTACATGCTCGAGAACAACGAGCTCGTCGCCGCCCAGCTCAAGCTCAAGCCAAGCTACACGGCGAGCACGGTAAGTGTACTGACGTCCGCCAGGACGTCTGCCAGCCAACCTACACCTGTACATACCGTACTCTTGCTCTCTTCCTCTTCAACACTGGACTCCAGCGGCGCTGAACTTTCCCAAGGACGCCAGCCACCCGCCGACCGGCTTCCAGCAGCCAGGCGTCGCGTCTATCCCTCAAGCGCCGCCAAGCCAAGCCCCTGCCGACTGGACTGCAGCTGCGCCCTCTGATCCAGCCGCCGTCGGCGCTCAAGGCCTGCCTACGGCCCAAGCGGCATCCCTCTGCTGACAAGCGGCGGCGGCAGCGCGCCTGCTGCAAGACTGGACTGGACACCCGCGGCACAAGCGGACGACGCCGAGATAGCGTCCCTCTCCCCTCCCCTCACTGCACATACCTAAATACCCTCGCCCATTCGACAACCGACAGTTCGTGTACATATGAGTCTGTCCTTGTGAACCTCGCCGTTTCGTGCCCCGTTTCGTGTACTGTTCGCCAGCTTGTATAGAAGTTTGTATAGAAGAACCTTGTACAGGCGCAGTCAGGCTTGCCGCTTCAGTACAGTGTTTCTGGAGCGTCAGACAGGATCCTCCTAGGCTTGGACTGTCGGTTTGAGATCCGTCGGCTGTTGGTGAAGCCGCTGCCTTGTACCAATCGCTCAAAAGCAAAACAGGGAGGATCGTAGAGTTGATCGGCGCGTCAGCGGGACTTCGTGTGCCCGGCAACGTGAGACCCACTAAGTGGGGAGGATCGACTCGTCGGTCGGCGCGTCAGCGGGACTTCGTGTGCCCGG
>JASAMY010003709.1:0-29986 GCA_030248085.1 Paralinhomoeus sp. GSCO2_6 | reverse complement strand
TTGTTACTCGTTCAGTTACGTATTGCTCCTCGTCATTCATTCCCAGATGAACAATGTGGACAGCGGATACTACAGTACATAAAACGTTCCGTAGGTAGAGAGGCAAAGAAGATAAACTCAGACAGAATCCTCGAAAGCGACGCTTAATTACTGAGCGGAACCACAAAAGAGTTTGATTTCAAGCACTGCAGAATGCGTCTTCCTTTAGACGCGGCTTGTAAAACGATTTGGCGCATGGACTCTGCGCAATGACTCGTATCATAATACTGTCGACTTCAAAGGTAATGTACTGTAAATCCACCAACAGTGCTCCCGTGGCATTAGACTTTTAACCTCTTTTACTCTCGGGGGGGGGGGGGGAGGCACTACTGGAATTGTACTTCGTTTATTATGTGATTTAACAGTTCATAGTAGCTGAAACGTCATTTATCAATAGGTACATACTACTACTTTATTTGTGTCTCTGTATGACGCAAATAGAATGGTACTTCTTGTTCCTGGGGGTGGGCACTATTGGAGGATTTACGGTGTTGCAAGAAAACGCCTTCAGACAGAGGATGTCTACTGTTCTTGCCGTTTGCAGATCACAGGATTCTATACAAGCTGTTGGTTCGACGCGAGGTGTCCACGTCAACTTTGATGACGCAGACGCATGGACTAGCGGCGCTAGGGGCGGTCGCTCTCTTACTACTGGTCCATAGCGACTCCGTAGCCGTTTTGGGGATTCTGTGCTGCTGTCTGCAGCTCGCCTTTCTTCTGAACTTTCTGGGCGAGAGAGTGGCTGATGCAAGCCGCGAGCCAGGTGCGCACGCAAGCACGCACGCACGCACGCACGCACGCACGCACGCACGCACGCACGCACGCACGCACGCACGCACGCACGCACGCACGCACGCACGCACGCACGCACGCACGCACGCACGCACGCACGCACGCACGCACGCACGCACGCACGCACCGGCACGCACGCACGCACGCACGCACGCACGCACGCACGCACGCACGCACGCACGCACGCACGCACGCACGCACCGGCACGCACGCACGCACGCACGCACGCACGCACGCACGCACCGGCACGCACGCACGCACGCACGCACGCACGCACGCACGCACGCACGCACGCACGCACGCACGCACGCACGCACGCACGCACGCACGCAGCTGTTCCGAAAAAGTGTTTGCAGTGGTTCTCCTGGCAACGTCATTGAGTCTTGCGTTCATCGCATTGGGTTGCAGACTGTTGGGTGTGCTGCTCAGAGAGTCGGTGAAGCGGCAAACACCACCGAAACTTGTCGCGACCTACGAGAAATGGTTTCGCATGGCGAGCACTGCGGCCCTGATCTTACTCATGGCGATCTGGTTTTCTTTAAATGTCTCGGCACGATGATCTGACGACGCGACCGACCCGACAGAGTGCTGAACGTAGCCAGCTACTATAATTTTTAATGCAACTTTTATGCGCGAATTTAAAACTGCGATTGACCTGAGTACGGCGCGTCAATCCTGTGCCACTGGTGCATTTGAGCGAAAAAGTTGGACCGCGCGTTCATCCGTTCACTCGATTGCTTTGGCGAATGACAACTGGCAAGCCAATTGGCAAGCCCATTTCAGCAAACGTCATTGGCACAGGCACACAACACATTTCAGCACCTAAAAATTGAGTGAAATTTGGAGTCCCGGGTCTATAATTTTTTGTGATGTTTGACTTGGCACTGTGTGGCACTAATAAATTCTGTCAGTATGTAAGTCACACCATCAGACCTCTGCCGGTGTGCCTGAGTGTATGATTGAGAACCACTGCATGACTTGAACTGTATATCCAGCTCGCGACTCAGTACTGCAACGCCATCATTGAACGAACACTTTCTCGTATGTGTAGATGACCAAGTTACATATAGCCGCTGTTTTCAACTGCATAGGCCGATGGAGCTTGCTCTGTTTCAGGTCAAGTCGGCTTCGGGCAGAGCTTGGCGATGGCGCACAGCTCTCGGTGAGGAGTGTGCCGCAGAGCATACAGAATCCTAAAGGGTGTCTCGCAAACTGGACGCGACGAGCGCTCGGCGGAGCGGACGACGAGAGCGCACAAGGAGGTAGAGAAGAGGAAGCCTGCGGCGCACTCGAGCGCCTCCTCTTCGGTGTCCTCGCGCCTGGCGCACTCCGCCAAGGCCGCCTCCTCCATTTCGGCCGCGCGCGTCGTATCCGTCCACTTCCCCAGGAACTCGAGGCACTTGGAGCAGTGCACAACGTTGTCCTAGACGCGACAGCTTCAGATAATGACGTTTGTTGTCCATAGGACACCGCTCGGAAGGAAGTGCTCGGGACGCCGGTGTCGGCTTCTGGCGCTCACGGTGGGAACTCCGCAATTCTGGTCTGGTCTCGAACCCGGGATGAGAAAGCAGGAGGGTTGGGGGGGGGGGGGGGGAGTGGGGCCAGGCACTCGCCCGCAAAGGAGGTGGGCAGCGGGCCAGGCAGCGCCCTTTGCGAACGAACGGCGTCGCTTGCGTCGACCAGGGTGACGCAATGGCCAGCGCTCTGGGCCCCGTGTCCTGCTGGTGCCCTGGGATGGTGGCTCGACGGCTGCGACCGACTCCTAGTCCTCGCCAGGCCGGCCCTTGACCGCTCGCAGTCAGACCTCGGCCCCGAGGAAGGAAAGCCCTCGCCACGAACGCCACGCCACGCCATCTACGTCCTTTAGGGAAACGGCAGCAGCCACCCACCCAGGCCATCCAGTCTCTGGCCGAGACAGAGAGAGGCCAACGAATCAGCCCATTAACCACAACTCACAATCGGCGTCTTGCAGAAGGGGTCGTCGCAATCGCAGTCGTCGAGCAGCTTGCCGCAGAGCAGCTTCGGGTCGACGTCCTGCATCAGGAAGTTGAAGGTCAGGTCGATGGCCTCGTGAATGAACTTGCGGCAGTGGCTCTCCAGGTCGGCCGGCAGGTAGGGACAGTAGTCCGTCAGGTTCTTCTTCATCTCCTCGAGCTCTTGAGAATGATTCTTCAGCTCTTCGCGAAAATGCAGAATCTCCACTTCACATGTCTCGCACGGGTCTTCCATTGCCGTCAACTGAAACGCAGGTGTGCACACTTTCAGCTTCCACAGGCATTGTTTTTATGATGGCACACAGGTGTTGTTGGATCAAGGAGAACGATAGGATGTGGTTGATGGGTCCATTAAGACTCAAACCCGAAAACGGTGCGCGCAACAGGCAGCTTCTCTACCACTAGGCCATCCATCCATCCACTGCTCTCATTTATGGGACGTAAAGAGTTTCGCAACCATGCACACCACGTCCTTGATCTTGTCCAACATCTTGAAGTTAATCGCCGCCTCGACGCAGCCCAACGCGACCACAGCCGGCAGCACGTACTTCAGCATGTTGCCTCTATAGGATTCGCAGGAGCGTTCTTCTGAGTGACTTCTGGTTTCTGAGTTCTCCACGAATATTCAACTAAAAGTACTCTGCATGCGAGCCTACACCGTCTTAGTAGGTATGTAGGTACTGCTAGTCGGCAACACGCAACAAAAAAGTGCAAAAAGAACTCCTAGAGCCGCAGCCCGCAGTATTCACCTGTGAGAGTGTGAGCGTGAGGAGAGTGTGAGGAACTAGAGCGTTGAATGCAGTCCCTACGTACCTATGCATGTCTTGTCATACCTGTGTCATAACCGGGCCTGGAAGAGTGGGGGGTAAATCGCAAAATTCTTGGGGAAGGTGTCTGGACCAAAAAGTGGGGGGGGGGGGTAGCTGGCCATTTTTTGACGTATAATGGTACTTTTTGGTCAAAAATGGGTATAGATCTTAGATCTCTTGGAAAAATCCCTTGGGAAAATCCTGGGGGGGGGGCGGGTTGGGTGGGTGTTGGAAAATTGTGAGGGAGTTTACAGGTATAATGTATGTAGCTACGATCCCAGGCGAGACGGAGCGGAGTTGACCCGGGTCAAGGTCGCAACTATTGCTTCCCAATCCTTAGAGTGGCACCCCTAACCTCTTGACGAGCCAGACGTTCGGTAAAAGCGAATCAAAAGGCAAAGTGGCCAATAAAACTACATACAGGTAGGCTACAGTGTGACACCCAGTTTGTTTGCCACGACACTTGAAAATCGAAACTAGACTCGCAACTAGACTGCCTTTATAAAATCCAACGCGCGTTATCTATATTACTAAAGCACAATGTTTGTCTGTCTGTGTGTGTGTGTGTGTGTCTGCAACGCAGCCCAGAGAGTTGTGCTGGATGGATTGAGCTGAAATTTTGCATGAAGCTGCCTTGGCACATTTCACCGTCAAAATAAGAGTGGCACTTCTGAAACTACCGTAATCCGTGAGTTATGCAAATTTCGCATACGTGTTTGATCGAATTTGAGAATTCAGTGTCAATTCTGCTTGGGATATATGTAATCGACCGTGCTGATCACGAATATCACATCCGTTTTCCAGTGCGATACGGTAATCGCGAGATACGACGCATTGAATATGCAAATTGCGTTTGATCGAATTTGAAAATTCAGTGTCAAATCTGCTTGGGATATATGTAATCGACCGTGGTGATCACGAATATCACATCCGTTTTCTAACGCGCTACCGTAATCACGAGATATAGCATTATCCTTTTCTACAGTAGTATGACTGGTTGTGGGTTCTGTCTGCAATGCAGCACAGAGTTCTGCTGGATGGATTGAGCTTGAGCTGAAATTTTGTATGAAGCTTGCTTGGCACATTTTACCATCAAAATAGAGTGGCACTGCTGAAGCTATCGTAATCCATGCGTTATGCAAATATAAATAAATTATATGATAATACAGCACATTTTATGCGTGCTTCTGACTTATCAGAAGTGTTTAGAAAGCAGTTCTGTACAGATCAATGGTGTAGTGGTTATAATGTCCGTTACTTTTCTGGAGGTCCTGGGATCAAACCTCTGCCATAAAAATAATTGTAACTTTTTTGTTTATAACTTTTTTGTTTTACACGTGTTTATGCTATAAAAACTTCAAACTTTTTACTTTGTTATAAAGGTGTTAACGCTATAAAAACTTGTATTACACGCACATGCACGCACGCACGCACGCACGCACGCACGCACGCGCGCGCGCGCGCGCACGCACGCACATGGACATGGACACGCGCACGCACGCACATGCACGCACGCGCACGCACGCACGCACGCACGCAGCACGCACGCACGCACGCACGCACGGACTCGCGAGTGGGCGCACGCACGCATGCGCGTGTACGTGTCAGCGTTTTAGTGGTGCGTTGTTTCAGTTTTTCTTGGCATTGAGCACTGATCGTCGACGCCTTAAACGTAATAAATGAAATATTGTGGTGCGTTTCGCCCGGTCCAATGACCCAATGAACTTGGATTTCCCCGAAAAAGAAAACGGCTGAAAACAATTTATGCGTCCGCGTCCCCTGCTGCGTCCGATAAAAACTTTCTGAATTTTATACTTTGCTTAGGCTTAGTCCAGACTTTGCTTAGGCTTTTGCTTAGGCTTTGATTTGGCTTAGGCTTATGCTTTGCTTAGGCTTAGGCTTGGGCTTAGGCTTCGCTTAGGTTTCGGACGCAGCGGACGCGGACGCAACAATTGTGTTTTGCCAAAAAAGACGACGTAAGGAAGACAAAAGCCCAAGCCCGTCGAAAACCGCCCGCCCACGGCGCGCTGGAATGGAATCGGAAGCGTCGGACCGAGATCCTAGATTAGACCAGGTCCAAAGGCCTTGCACAAGCAGGCAGGATGAGAGCGCCACTTTGGCAAGTCGCTCAAAGAGGAAGAGAGGCCATTCACAAATTTTGACGAGTTCTACAGAGCGGTCAAGGAGCTTCAAAAGAAATGTATTATTTAGTTTTGCAATGGCGCTCAAATGTTGAGCGGTTCAATTATTTATAGCAGCCTACCGCGCAGTGGGCGGCGCATGCACAAGCCGATCGGAAAGCTGCAGCGCTGCGCCTGCAGATCACGATGCATGAACATATGTGAGCAACCATGCAGATTACAAAAAAGCCAATTATTATTAGCTGGCTCTGAAGGGCTTAGTAAAACAATTAGCCTGCCGCCACTAAATATGGGATTTATGGTGTCTGCTAAAGATGGTATAGTGCCAAATTTTTACTATCGAATGTAATGACTGGAGATGTAATGACGCATTAATAAAGCGTTACAACAAATAAAAGGTAAACTGTTTTCCTGTATTGCAGAAGTGCATTGGTTGCATTGGTTGACTTCCTTTGGCTTTTGCTGCAGCACTTTACAGATTCGTCATTGTTGCTTCTCAACTGAGCATTTGCAGCATGATTTTATGACACATTGTTTTGATGATGAGTCATCACAGAGTACATGAAAATATTAATATTGAACCACTTTGGAGCACTTTGCAAGCAGGAGTCCTGAGTTGAAGCGGCTAGTACTGTATAAAGCAAAGCGTGGTATACATACATGAATCGTCTGTAACACTGCCCGATAATGTATGAGCAAAACACAATGGGTGGCTAAATACGAATCACTCGGCGAAAACAGCAAACAGCCTAACTTGTCCTATAGAGAACAGCATCGTTCTTTTCTGATAGGATAATGGTTCAATAGAACCGAAAGATCAGACTGCGCTATTGATCAAAGCATTCACCCCACCACAAATAGTGTCGATTGTTAAGGCAAAGTACAATGCAGGTACTACAAATCACTGTGTTTTGACAAAGACAGTTGAGTTGTCCTATAGAGTCGTATCACAAAAGCAACGAGCTTTTGACAGCACTTTGGTTCAGTTGAATCGGAAGATCAAAGAACGGTTGCATAACTGTCAAACGTGTTCTTTTTAACTTTTTCTACCAACAGACTGCGCTACAAAGTTGTATTGACGTATTTTCTACAGCGTTGGAAAGCGTTGTTGGCCTCTTGAGACGCGTGATTCAGTTTTTGTTTTCAGATGGCGTGAACATCGTCCGACCCGGAACTTTCTAGCCTTGGGTTGTGTGTTGCGTAAATCTAACGCTGTGATGTGCGCAGCGCACGCGAGCAACGGACCCGAATGTACGTATATTAAACGGAGGCACGCAGGATTTGTACCGACGGCAAGGGGCAGGGGCCGAGTTGGAAAAGCAGAGTGCAGTAAATTGCCGATGAATAGCGCACTGCGTGTTTAACGAGTTGTTCTACCACCTTTCGGCGTTCCCTGCACTTTGGAGTGACTCTTGTCTAACTTTCTGTTTCTGAGGCGCAAATAACATGAGCTGACTTGACGTTGAACCAGGTTACACCATTAAAGGACTTTGAAAATCCAACCCCCCCCCTGCTACCACGACGTATGTAGTAGCCGCTGCTTGCATGACACCAAACACGGCGCTTACCTGTACGTAGCGTCAGGACAACGGCAGCGATACCCTCCTTCCTAGTCCTACTACTTCTTTCTGCCCTACGTACGCACGGCAAAGCACGCTGGCACGCTGCCTCCATTCATACGCTCGCTTGGGAGGTGTGCTGCCTATAGATTGCAAAAGGCGATTAAGTACATAGGACATAGGCCAGGGGTAGAAAGTCCTATGAACCGCCCGACCGGGCACAATCAGCGGATTGCATAAAAGTTTGCGACTGCCGCAACTCAATGGCGCGATCGTAAGATTGCAGTTGCGATCGAGTCTCTCTCGCAGCGCTTGTTGCATAAACGCAATCGCAAGTTGAGAGAGTCGCAGACAGGCCGCGACTATCGCAAAATCCTGCGGATCTTCAATAGCATCCGCAAGTAGTTGCGATTGCTAACAAAAACTGCTAAAACACCTGATTTTTTAAGAGAATTTAATGTTTTAGCGGTTTCGTAACCGCGAGAACCCATCGAAGTGTGGAATATGCATGGCGGAATGTGCATTGGAAGGGTGGAAGTGCATGAATAAATAACATGAGGTGCATTTGATTGTTCCGCACGCAAGGCCCTCCTCGAAAACATTTTTGATTTCACCGAATTACCGAACAAATTTTCACAGCAAATTGTGAGCAATCTACTTCTTTCTTCGCTACCTGCGTACCTAATGTACTTTGATCAGTTTGGAGTCGTACACATACATGCAGGTACACTTAAATCAGCTGTGATTCGAACTGCAGTTCTTCAGTTTGCGTCTGCGCTTGCTCGGAAGTGGCTGTTGTCGTCGACCAGCACTCCTCCAGACGTGCTGCATGGCGACGTTACCGCAGTGAAGTCGCCTAAGCAGAACACGCAAGCAAATGTCCATAAATTTCATTTGCTCCTCACACCCGGGCGCTTACAAGTTCAGATGGCTTTCGCGGATGGCTTATCGGTGAGGGGTGGGGGGGGGGGGGGGGTAATAATGATCGGCGCTTACCTGTAACCGACGTCAGGCAGAGGGGGTGGACAGATTTTGGGCGGGGTGTGGAGTGGAACAAAACGCGGGGTATAGCTGTCCAATTTTGATTTATACTGGTAGTTTTTGTGGAAAATGAGTAAAAATAGCGTTTAAATAAGGATTTTTTGCTGTTTTATGGTCATATAACACTGATTTGCACTAAAAAACACCAACATTAGCTCACTTTTATCGTTTTCCACTCCACCGCCTCCTGCTGGCACCATTCCGGATTGCGCGTCGTGCTTCTTGCCATTACATCGGAAATCATTCCAGTTTGCGACGCCATCAACAATGGAAGTAGGGTATTTTCACGTTCAGTTTATCAGCCAAGTCGCTTTTCCAACCAGCCAAGAGACATAAACGAGCCGTCGTGCGCTTGTGCAGCTTGGCCGACTCAATGTAGTACATTCTGGTCGAGTCCAACCATTTTTTTGATGATTTCGTTCAATTATTCGTTGAAACCACTGTAAAAATGCACCATGCGGAAGATGCAACTGAGGTTGCGTCAGCAGTTACGACAGTCGTACATGCGTTTATCGTGAATCGTTTTATGCAATGACCACTTGCGTGAGTCGTATTTGCGACTCTCGCAAGTCACTTGCGCTTGTAGCCTTCTTTCGGCGATCGCAGCTGCGACTGCTTTATGCAACCCGCTCAATGCATGTTTTGATTCTGCATGTCAGACGCTTTTCCGACGTACGTGCGTGCGTTGATTGAGATTGAGAATCGCTGCATCATTTCTTGGACTTATTTCCGGCTGGCGAGTGGCGATACTTTCTTTCGTCTTTTACTTGTTCTGTACTGTAGTTTAAAGAACGACGCGTTGATCACGCTTGCCGAGTTCAAAACAAGGTCGGCTTGGGACAGAAGTGGACGGCGGCGCACAGCTCTTGAGGAGGAATTTGGTACATGGGAGCCACGATGCTGTAAACGGTGTCGCGCATACGCATGCATGCGCTTAATGGACGTGACCGCAAAATAGTCGACGACGCACATGGAGATGATGAGGGTGGTGATGCCGACGCACAGTTGCCACTCCTCTTCGTTGTCGGTGTTCTTGGCGCACTCGGTCTTGGCCGCCTCCTCGATGCCGGCCACGCGCTCCTCGATCTCGAGCGCCGTCACCTTCTGCAGGAACTGGATGCACTTGGGACAGTGCTTGCCGTTGCCCTGCGCGCGAGAGAACGGTGCGTCACATTGTTGGATTAGGCGTTATGTATGTAGCTGGGAATCAAGGGCCCATACATAGCCATATACATCTCCAGGACGCCTTCCCGTCTAGAGCCGCGTAATTAACCAAAAGTCATTCCAATATCGCCATCTGAAATCTAGGGCAGCGACAGCGAAACTCCGTTGAGGGAGGAGTCCTGCATCTAGTGGTTCCATCAAGAATCGGACCCACAACCGTGTAGGTAGGCAGACGCATGAGGCCGATTCTCTACCAGCACCAACGGGAGCGGGCGCTCTTTACAGTCCGCTTTGGGTGGTTGGACTCACGATGGGCTTCTTGCAGAAGTCGACCTTGCACTCGCAGGCCTGGGGCAGCTTGGCGCAGAGCAGCTTCGGGTCGACGTCCTGCGTGATGAAGTGCACGACCACGTCGATGGTGTCGGGGATAAACTTGCGGCAGTAGCTCTCCAGGTCTGGCAGGTAGGGACAGAACTCCGTCAGGTTCTTCTTGGCCTCCTCGATCTTCTCGGGGTGGTTCTTGAGCTCTTCGCGAGCCTGCAGAATGCCCGCCTGGCACTGCTCGCAATTGTCCTCGGGCTCCGGTTCCAGCAACTAAAGTGCACGCACAGCATGCAGTTGCGTTTTAGAATCACCGTACGGCTCATTGAAACTACAGCATACGGTGTCTCACAACGCAACAGTGCCCACCCACCATGCTCTTGATCTTGTTCAACGTCTTGAAGTTGACCGCCGCCTCCGCGCAGCCCAACACGACCGCGGCCACGAGCACGTACTTCAGCATATTGCTACCGGAGAGTTTTTCGAGTACAGTACTCCTTTCTTTGCAAACGCCCTCTGCCTTCGTCGGCTACCCACGAAAAGTCGACTGAAGAAAGTACGCAATGCTAATCGGCTTTACTCTGCGCAATTTTATGAGCGTGACACAAAGAAGTGGCGGTCCAGGTCAAAGATTAATGGCAAGAGAAAGACCGCGTTCTGGAAATGATACGCAGCGCCCTGAGGATTAAAACATGCGCGCGTTTCTACCGCTACTTGCGTATTTGTCTGCACCATAGCCTGCGTGACATGAACTTACACAAGGTCCGTCTGCCAGCAATTTCTTTGACAAATTAGATTGACTACTGCTGACAAATTTGAAAAAAAAGTGTTTCGCTTGATATTAGTTCAGAACAACTGAGAATTCAACAATTGAATACTCTTATCACTTTTGGGTTATAGTGTTGTTACTGTAAGGTGCGAGCGACCGTTTGCGTCAGCACTAATCTCCTGTCTAAGAAACTCGAGTGTTTTGGCCGCAGCCAGAAGTTACGCTAACGCGCCACTACAGAGAAAGTACTTGAATACATACGGCGCTCGTCACGGTCGCTACGGCTCCATAATCGTCAGGGAGGCACTGCGCGGGACATTTCTTATCAGGATTTCTGTAGTTTCCGTGGAATTCGACACGAGACGTGGCTCTTGAAGAAAAGTCTGAACAAAAATTGCGGGAGGGAGGAGGGAATCCCCCCCCCCTTTCGAACGCCGTCTCCTCGATCCTCTGGGGCGACACTAGATGCATAAACAATTTGCCAAAAATTTGCCTCTGTCCTCTCAATTGGACGTTTTCCTCCTCGGTCTTGCGGGTGAATTATCACAAAACAAAGAATGCGACGCAAACAACCGCAGCAAGATCCGCTACGCACGCCAACAAAAACACCGCGCGCAGTTTTGGCCAGTTTGTTTCGCGAGCCGAAAGTCTTTCTTGCAGCAGAAGGTGTAAAAGCAGAAGCGCCAGAACGAGGAATGTCCACCCGTTTGCGACAAGGAGAAATCGCACTAAAGTGATGGAACATTTAAAGTGAATACCTATACCCTACTTGATAGAATCCAAGCGTCTTGTCGTATTACTAAAGTTAGTATTTGTATGGCAAATCTGTTTGCATGCCTTTGTGTTTCTGCCTTGCACGCAACAGCGTAGCCTCAACAAACAACCTTCTGCAAAATTTCTTTTCTGTGAAGATTGCTGCAGCAGGGTAGTCAGTTGTAGAAGACAGCAGAGTTGGGCAGCGAACGCCACTTCCACTTTTCCGCCTAATAGAAATATCGCCGATGCCACCCACGTCAGAGAGCCCTGATAGCGCAGCAGCCATTGACGCGTTGTTGAACCTCTGCGTAAAGCCACGGTGTACAGAAGCGTGTCGCCGTCTGAATGCAAAGTGTATGTGGCAGACTGCGCAAAAGCGGTGGAACTTCATCAATTAGACACCGGTGACGAGCGTGGCCTGGCGGGTTGTGTCACTCTGAAGCGTCCACCTTCCAAACTTGTCGTTCTTCTAAAACGCCACGCCAGTGGTCGAGCAGAGTACATAGAACGAGTAGAGCTCAGTGGTACAACGTCGTCCTGGCGCCCCTGGTTGGAGGTTCGACTGTGACCATGGACAGGCACACCATCGAGCAACTAATCCTCTTGGGCAGAGGATGAAGGTGCGCTATATTGCCTGGGGGTGCCTCTGCCTCATTGGCTGCCTGGTGGTGCCTCTGCCTCATTGGCTGCCTGGTGGTGCCTCTGCCTCATTGGCTGCCTGGTGGTGCCTCTGCCTCATTGGCTGCCTGGTGGTGCCTCTGCCTCATTGGCTGGGGGTGCCTATACCTGATTGCCTGGGTTGCCGCCTGCCTCATTGTCTGAGGGTGCCCCCTGCCTCATTGCCTGGGGGTGCCCCCTGCCTCATTGCCTGGGGGTGCCTGCCTGATTGCCTGGGACTGCCTGCCTCATTGCCTGGGGGTGCCGCCTGCCTCATTGTCGGGAGGGGGGGGGGCCTTCCTCATTGCAGGATGACGAGGCGGCCCAAGTATGCAGTAGAACAGGCAGGACTTGGAGCCGCATGGGTGGCGGCCCACCGGCCCATCTTTGCCCCTTGTGGGATAGAGACAACGGCATTGTGATGCTGTAGCTGGCCCGCCAAGTACCTAGGCGTTGTTTGGCTGCAGCCTTGTGCTGTGTTGGGGGTGTCAAAGCTACAGTTCTAAGCTTAGCAAATTACAGTATTTTTAAATCACCGCTTCTCCATCGCCGCCGCCGGAGTCATCCGGCGGTCTGTACTCGAGGCCGTTGGCCGCGCCATCGAACTCGACGGTGCAGCGGTGCGTTTCCGCAACCGTCTCCTCGGAGCAGTGGCGGATCCGAAAATTTTTTCTGAGGGACGAAGGATTTACATAACAGGAGGGGCAACCCTTTTGAAATGTGCAGATGTTGGGCCATTTCGGCGATGTTTTGGGCACACAATCGGTCCTTGCCAAGTAATGCATAAGGTCGACACCGCAGGCAATAATTTTTGCGATTTTCGACCACCTACACGCATTTTTATGCGGAAGAGTACAGGTTCGCTAGGCACGTTGCTTCACCCCCGGCCCAGCCCCTACCCCCCCCCCCCTAGATTTTCTATATCGCGAAGGGGAATTCCCCTTCCCCACCCCTGGATTCGCGTCTGCCTCGCAGCCCACGAAAACGTCGACAGCCGCCATGAGGTAGCAATGCCGGCCGATCGCGGTCGTTCCGCTGTTGCCGCTGCGCAACAACCATCTGCATCGATAACGCATCAGGGAATTCAATTTTTTTTCAAAAGAACTTCATTTAAATTACCCATTTCGCACTCGTGGCAGCCGAGGGAGCCATAGAAGCGGAGGACGTCGACTGTCGGAGGTCAAATAAAACAATTCAGCACCAGTTGTCATTGAATCGAGCCGCTTGTCTTCCCAAAGCTACAGTAGACAGGGTAGTCTGTGGAGTGCCTTCGAACGATCAAAGTGCGTTTCGAGCTGACCATATATGTACGACGTAGAGATAGTTTTTAAAAATAATACGACCTTTTAAAAGAAAAACATTTTTTTATTCAAAAAATTTTTTTTTCTAAATTTACGAGGGTTCAGACGATGTAAGGTGCCATAAAATATTGGTGTAAATATACCTTGTAGAGGGTGTTTCAGAGCTAATGTGATCTACAAAAGCATTGCATGGCCATACAAATATATAAATAGCTTGCTTTACACCCACAGGTGCACTACATTGTACATACAATGGTATGTACAATGTACAACATGTATACCACACAGGTAACGTGGTGGCATGTACACATTCAATGTCCACATGTGGCTATGTCACTATTCAATGCTCAAATGCACCAAAGGGCCAAATATAGCACATCATGCACAATCTAGAATGGAAGACACAAAACTGGCGAAACTAAAGGGAAAACGCAAGAAATAGTGACAAAGAGAGAAAAATTTCACTTTCTTTATTAAAAAAAATATAAAAAAAGGAGGTTCCATCTTTTTTATTAAAAACAAAATTTTATTAAAAAAAATATTTTTTTTTCGAGATTGAAACCATCTCTAATACGGCGCTTCACTATTTACTGAGCACTCCTACAGTGAGGAACGAAATTAAAGTAGACTCTAACGCCGAAAACGCAAATTCTACTGCTATTTTAAACTTCGGTGTATATAAAGTGCGCCTGCAGGTGCACACCTACGCGCGCGCACGACGCACCAGTAGGACGGCGCCTTTGACTTCGAGTGCCCGAAAATAGTTGTCGGCCTGAAATGAATGACCCTTTAAGCTATCAACACGCGTATGCTCGGCTCACCCAACACAGTGCACCAACCAATCCGGGGACGCTGACCCATCGCATGCGTTCGGGCACGAAGAGCGTGGAGACGAGCGTGTTGTTGGGCGGAGTCCGTCCCGCAGACAGCGCCTCCTCGGGCCGCAGTCTGCGATCGTAGCCGGCGTTGCGCAGCTGCTCTGCCTTCCGCTCGTAGTACGTCAAGCCATCCCCGTGGAGAAACTGGGCCAATAGGATCAGCAACACTGTCAGAGCGAGTCGCGACAAAAGAAAACGAGGAGCCAGCATGGTTGTTTTCCGCGCGCAGTATTGTGTGCGACGTTGTATGTACCTATTGTATAATGCATAGTAGTGGCAAGCAAGCTGAAACGGAAAAAGTGCAGGCGCCACGCCATGCATGACACACGAGCCTTGTTTATATACCCGGCCAGCGGCCACGTGGTGCGTCCCGGATCGGAGTCGAACAGCGCTGCGCCCACGCTCAACGTGTTCACATTGTAGGTACGCACACTTTCTTTGGTCTGGGCCCGTATGCTGACAACAATTGGTACTCGAATTAAGACTCGCTTTTTGTAAGAACCAAACATTGGAAGCCAAAAACGGACATTTTGCCCCGAATTGCTTCGATTTTGGTGAAATTCGAGTTTCTAGACCAACTTGTAGCGCTGATCACGAAAATCAACTTGGTTTTTTTATTTTCGAAATATATGGTTAGAAATACGCATATATCGATTTTTTTCGTTTTTGCTCTGTAACTTTTGTTTTTGATGTCGTATCAAAAAAGTAAAAACATTTTTGGAATCCTCGTGTAATTCTGCATCAGAGAGGCTGCAAAATGTGATGCACTGTTACTGTCACACGTTGTGTGATGGGCACTTGAAAGTTTTGCTAGTGCCAATTTTCATGGTTTTTTTCGAATACCTCACTATCCTTTAACTTGTGCAGCACCGGACCGCACCCATTCGAAAGAGCGCTTTTTTCTGTATCGATTTATGTCAAAAAAGTTTAAATTATCCATGGAGACGGGGGTGCCACAACCGCTCAAAGTAGGCGTGGTCAGCACCCCCAAAAATTGACTTTTTACTGTAACTCATTTCTGCCAAAGCGCGAGTACTGGATTGTGGTTGGACTTTTGTCCCGCTGTTGTGTGTAGTTCTAGAACAAGCAACTCACCACATATCCCACTTTATTAGAGGACTGTCCCATGTGTACCAATGTGTATAACACGCCTAGACCACAATCAAATCATCTCTGCCTGGTCTACGTCGTTTGTTTCCTCTAGTTGATCTGTCCTCTTGCTTTCTCTTTGCTGTTGCAGGTGTGCTTGTAATTGGAGGCATATCCACAGCATCATCAGCAGCCTGTAGTAGCTCTCCAATGTTGTTGTCTAGGGTGTTGAACATGGGGTCATCCTAAACAACAACAGTTTTTATCCCACGAATTTCAATGCCTCAAAATCGCCAAATCAAAACCAGTACTTCTCCAAAGTTCACCCCTCCATTGGACCCCACCCCCTCCAATGACCACCCAAGGTGGTGGGTGGGTTGAAAAATTAGTGCCCCCTGTTCATTGCTAAATTTACAGTAACTTGTGCACCTCAAAGTCCAGGTCAGGATCTCCTTCACTGGTTGGATTATCCTCTACTGTTTGCGCTGAAGCTGGTTGTTTCTGCAATGCACTACGCCTTCTCGACCAAAAACTGGCGATTTGTCGCCAAGTCAGCATCTCTGACTGCAGAAACCGGTCTTTTCCATCCAACTTTGTGGTTTCCATGAGTTTAGCTGCTCTTTTCGGGTCCATTTTTCGATTTGAGCGTGCTCCTTGGTCAAATATATCAATTAGCCAACTTTTGACATTTTGCGAAAATGGTTGGAATTGCCTTCGTACTGGAAGTGCCCACCCCTTAGGCACATTAGATAAACCTTTGTTGTCTTCTTCTTCTTGACCTTCAAGCACTGTAAATGCTTCTCTTATTATGTTGGGAGCATTTGCCATCCTGAATCCTTCAAGTGTCTGCTTGTACGTCATGATTGCATAGTCCTGCTGTGTCACTTTTTGTGGCACATACTTGTGTCTTCCTTTTATAATATGATGCAACAAGTTGCCCTCCCTTACAAACTTGGCAATACAGTTCGGTTCAGGACAATCAAACACATGACTGTCTTCTTGCTGTTCATTAGGTGATGGTTGCACATGTGCCATGTGAGTAGTGCTGCTATCTGAACAGTCATTAGGTCTTACAGCCTCTTGAGCTTCTGTCATAACACCCCATCCATATCTAGTCGTTACTCTTGTCCTTTCTACATGCGCCATTGGCTGATGTTCAAATTTCCAAAGGGCAGAAGGTATCTGTTTTCCTGTTCCAATTTGGCTGTATCTCCAGGCAATGAGATTGTTCTGTGCAAATTGAAACACATTGTAGTCTCGAATTTTGGGAATTGCAGCAGTATGAAGCCGAGGTTCTTGAGGACGCCTGATCTTTACAAGATGGACTCGGATTTTGAAGCGGGAACTGAGTCCATTCCTCTCCCCCTGGATCGGCCACTCAGTGGGACAAAAGTCCAACCACAATCCAGTACTCGCGCTTTGGCAGAAATGAGTTACAGTAAAAAGTCAATTTTTGGGGGTGCTGACCACGCCTACTTTGAGCGGTTGTGGCACCCCCGTCTCCATGGATAATTTAAACTTTTTTGACATAAATCGATACAGAAAAAAGCGCTCTTTCGAATGGGTGCGGTCCGGTGCTGCACAAGTTAAAGGATAGTGAGGTATTCGAAAAAAACCATGAAAATTGGCACTAGCAAAACTTTCAAGTGCCCATCACACAACGTGTGACAGTAACAGTGCATCACATTTTGCAGCCTCTCTGATGCAGAATTACACGAGGATTCCAAAAATGTTTTTACTTTTTTGATACGACATCAAAAACAAAAGTTACAGAGCAAAAACGAAAAAAATCGATATATGCGTATTTCTAACCATATATTTCGAAAATAAAAAAACCAAGTTGATTTTCGTGATCAGCGCTACAAGTTGGTCTAGAAACTCGAATTTCACCAAAATCGAAGCAATTCGGGGCAAAATGTCCACCCAATGTTTGGTTCTTACAAAAAGTGAGTCTTAAATTAGAGCGCTCTAATTCAATCGGGGTTGGCAAACGATACGCCACTTGTATCCTTCAGCATGTAAGAATTAGAGTGGTATATGGTACTTGAATTAAAATTAGAGTGAGCCACTCGAATTAGAGTAGAGCGGCGCACTTGAATTAGAGTGGCACACACGCATAAAATTAGAGTGCTCCTACTCACTCTAATTTGCCGATTGCGCTAGAATTGTTTGCACACTTGAAACACATCTTTGAAATTTGTTGGTTGTCATCATTCTATGGATGCAAAGCGAAAGAATTTAGAGAATTAAACAAAAACTGACTGATGAGGAACTGTGCCAGCGGTTCTTTTTGACCACGAGACAATCTATCTCACGGGTCACGGATGTAGAGTAATTGTTGAGTATTTTTTTGAGTGAGATGTTGAAGAAACATGTGCGTATGGGACAGTGGACTTCCCCTCCCCTCCCCTTGGTCGAATGTAAGTGCATGTTTAGACGCATGAGCATGGTAGTTGTGAGGTGTCATTTCACAAACATCTCGACAAGCCTTCACAACCACAAACAGTAGCAAGCCCAAATCACGTTCGAAAGGTGATCGATAGTCGCACATAGAAACTCGTCTCTTGCAGTCATTCAAAGGCGAAAATTGGAACAGTGGAAACGCGTTCTCGTTGCCGTCACTCCAAAGCGGTAGACGTAGACGTAGAACGCAGGCCTTGGGCTGCGGAACGGCTGACACCGTAGCGCATGTCGCGTCGCCCGCCCCCAGCTGCGTCCCACACCACAACGACTCGCGTCGCCCTACAACAGAGAGTATTGATACACTCGATCATGAGGGGTTCAGTGGTTTAAATGTTGCTGGATTAGCGGTCACCGCCGAAAGGCTTCACAACCCCCCCCCCCCAGCACCTATTCCGGACATACACTGCCGGATACAGGGGGACCCCCCCCCCCCGTGGCCAACGAGGAAGTGGCAGATATACATGGTGGAAGGCAGGCATGGTGGAAGAGGGGGGGGGCAGTAGTAGAAGCCCTGGAAGAAGGTTCGCAGCGAGTGGAATTTTACCCGCTGATTAACGCACCATGTAGGGAGGGGGGAGCAAGAGCTAGTTTCACCTAATTTTGGACAACAAACGCATAGACAAAAGAAGAGAAGAGAACGAAACATTCTCGTCTGCGGCGTGTTATTGTGAGCCAAAACCCGGCCAAAACGTGAAAAACGATTGCTTCCTATCTATTAAAATTTATGCGGTCTATTCTATTAAAATTCACCCCCCCCCCACCCCGTCAGAAAATCTTGGAGCTGTCAGTGCAGAAATCCCACCTGCGCCGCTGGGAGGGGGGGGGGAATACCCCTCACCTGGCAGACCCTGCCTATCCCGAAATAATTTCGCACCTAACCCCCACCCCCTATTTCCCATAGCTAAATTTTTTAGCGTAAAAGCGACACAAGTTTTGCTTGTGGCGCTGCACCAAATATGTTACGAACAAAAATCCATCCCAAAACTCGCGATTTGTACGTCAATCCACTGGGCCACACCCCTCTTCGAAAAATTGTCGATTTTACCCTCCCTCTGGCCCAATTTTTGTGGGCCCTCACTTCATCCCCCCCCCAACCTTTTCACAAACAAATCAAACAGGACAGCTAGCAGTACCGAGTCGTCGATGAAGTGGTCGGTGCGGCGGCCGACGCAGTAGAGAGAGCGGCCTGTGCGTCGCTGTCGACGCGCCGACTGCCGGCGGTGACGATGCCGACGCAGCCGTCGAGGCCGCCGAAGTTGACGGAGTTTCCGAGTTTCTCGGCTATACGCAATTCGGTGCCGTCCGTGCGGGTCGGCGGCGCGCCACCAGCTGTCTTCTCGCTTTCCCAACGTCGCAATAGCTTACAAAACGTCCAAAGTTCGGCAATAAAACGAGACGCTTAAGCTCAAAATTGATGACACACCTCCCACTCAACAGCATTCTTCTGGCTCGGTGCTGCCTTTACCTCCAGTTCCGCTTGCACGCGTCCAAAGAATAGCGCCGATCAGACGCGACGCGATGTCAACGTTAAACCGACTGACGACAGCTTCCCATGCGGGACCCAAAGAGGAACAGCTCTTGATCGCCAGTACGTTGTCGAGGATAACCCCGCAGAGGCCTTCTGCTGCTGCACCTGCCGCTCCCGCCACTGCTGCTTCTGTATTTCGACGACGATTTCTCCATTTTTCAGCGCTTTCCTCGAGTCGACGACAAAAAGTGAGCATGCAGAAAATTGAAATTTTTGGGCGAGTGGCGTATCGTCCTAACCCACTATAATTAGATTTAGAGCGCTCTAAATTTTTTGTCAGCATACGGGCACAAATTCGAATCTCATTTTGAAAAAAACTCCAGCGTTCACATACATCGAGTGTCACATTTTAGTCTTGAATAACTCGCGCAAACCACAAGCTATATTGACTGAATTGTAGGTAGACAACCCCGAGGTTTTGTTGACCCCTGGCCCAGTAGGAATCCTTTTACCTGCTCGTGGTGTTCTTTTGAATTTCGATAGTACCGTAAAATGCTGAGGTCTCTTGCAGTGCACTTTGTGGGTGCGCTTCTACAGACGGGCAACAATGCGCTTCTACAGACGTTGTCTGCTTGCTTGGGCGTTACTGCCTGACAAACAAACAATGTGCGCCCACAAACAACCTTCTCCAAAATTGAGTCTGTTTTTTTCTGGAAAGATTGCTGCAACAGGGCAGTCAGTTGTAGCAGACAGCGTAAAATGCGTGTATAGGCGGTCAAAAATCGAAAAAAAAATTCGCCTGCGGCGCCGATTCTATGTATTACTTGTCAATAATGGACAGACAAAACATCGCCAGAATGGCTCATCATCTGCAAATTTCAACAGGGTTTCCCTTCCGCGAAATCCTTTTCCCCTCCGAAAAAAAATTTCTTGATCCGCCACTGGCCACACAAGCTGCCACACAGACATTGCGGCGAACTGGGCTACGTTAGTAGTATACCCCCCCCATCTACGCAGAAAAGTTACGCCCCTTCGTCGTAGATTTTCGGCGTAACTTTTTCCTTTATGGGCGTAAACAATTCGGGCGTAACTTTTCTGCGTAGATGGACTATTAGGCGCCGACAGGATTCTCGCAAGTGCATCTACGTCGCTTATTCGTTCGTATCCATGTGCTTCTGCGCGATTGATGTTCGTGTGCATTGAACGGACCTACGTGTGACGGCAACGTTTGTTCCTACATTGTTTGTATGCGCCGTACACGTGGCAGCGATGGTTTTTCGAAATTTTTCGTCAACGCGGCGACCGGTCGCACGCAGAGAGAGGGACCTAGACGCACATGAGGCGCCAATCACAGGGGGCGCGTCGCGGAACGGGTGGACGCGAACGGGTGGACGCAAACGAGCGGGCACGCTCAATCCCAGCGCTTCTCGGGCATCAGTATCGGTGGCAGCTGGGCGTTTCGACGAACGGAGAGGGGCGCGCGGCGGCGAGGAATGGCGCTGGAACGGCGCGCAGCGGCTCGGTGGGCGCGAACGGCGGTTGCGGGGCTCGTGTTCTCGGCATCCGCCAGGGCGCCGTCGTCGTCGTCGTTGTCTTCAGGCGCGACTAAACAAGACAACAGACGTCAATTTTTTTAACACTTGCAAACAGCACGACGACCTTGGGCGGCGGCTTGAGCCAGGGCGATGAGGCGCGGCTCGTCCACCACCTCAGGCGTCGGCGGCAGTCGGACGGCGTCTTGGCGGCGAAGAGGCGGCGGCAGCTCGTCGGCGGCTTGAGCGAGGGCGACGAGGCGCTGCTCGTCCACCACCTCCGGAGTAGGCGGCAGTCGGACGGTGTCTTGGCGGTGAAGAGGCGGTGGCGGCATCTCTCCCCAGCCGAGCGAGCCATTCCGCGCCTCGGTGGAGTCGTCAGCGGCGGCGGCGGCGGCGGCAGCGGAGTAGGACGGCGGCGGCGGCGTGCGGCGTAGTTGAAGGCCTGAGGCGGCGGCGGACCCGGGTAGCCCTGCGGCGGCGGCGGTGGAGGAGGAGGGTGCGTCGGCGCGCCCAGTAGCTCGGCAGCGCCTTCGATGTGGTTCAGCACGACGTGGCCCAGGACTTGCTGCGGGTCAGAGGAGAAGTAGCGGCAGTCCTGGCAGCAGAAGATTTCCATCTTGTACATTTTTGTTGAGAAGAAATAATGGTAAATCCAGGAACCGATCAGCCGTTAAGTACTGGCCCATTTCGTCAACGAAAATCTTCGAAAACGCAGAAAGAATTACTGCTATATTTACATGTCAGTTATTACTACGGTAAAATTATTTACATGTCATTGCAGTATGGTAACGTTATTTACATGTTTGTATTTTTCAAACGTACGTAACTATATTTGAACGGATGGTCTAGTTACTGTCACCGACACATGCGCACAACTTTTTAAATCGACAGGTCGCTTTGATAATTATCGATTTTAATTTTGGAACTGACAATGTGCGAGTACTTTAGCAATCAGACAGCCGTTTGCGATACGAGCATGGTCCAGATTCCGCCCAACGTGTCCAAGGTCAACGCGTGAACCTGTGCTTAGAACTCCCGAGATTTTAGGTCCTGCTGAACTGCGCGAACGCCACCGCCAAGCAGATCCGAGCGTTCCAAGCCAAGTTCGACAAGGACGGCCCCGAGATGATCATCCCCCTCCAGTGCTACGTGGAGAGCGTCAGTCAGGGCAACAGTGAGTAGCACATATGCGTGATCGCGGAACAAGTGATAAAAAACACTAATTTAGATCTGTGGACGACGGTGCTCTGCGTGTTCGTGCTCGCGGCTCTGGCCATCTTCGTCCTGGAGGTCTATCGAAAGAGACGCCGCCGCGGATCGCTGTGAGCGTGCTAGCGAAAGGTGGCAATGCGAAAACAGCCTAGTTGCAGGAACGCCGCCACCAGTGACAACGAGATCAGTGAATTGTGATCACTGGCGATCCCTATTAGGGCGTGTATGGGAAGACCATCGCATTGATCTTCCCTAAGCGCGTTGGATCCTTGGGGTGTGGCGAGAAGAGTTGAGTCGCGAGCGCCTCCATGAATCTCGTATCAATGCCGTCGGCCCGGCTGAGAGGGTCTTTCTCCAAGAAGAGAATCGCGTCCGCGACCGGCACCTCGGTGGCTGCTGCTTCCTTGGCAAAAGCTTTGAAGACGTCCTTGCGATTGACGAGCGTCGCCAGCTCCTCGATCAGCCGTAGCTTGTAGCGAAACTGGGACGAGCGCTCATTGCAGTCGTGCCCTGCAGAGCCGTATGGGTGTCTGCAGCCATAGCAAGCGCGGCGTCGCGCCTCGTACAGGTGGTGGAACGCGACCTCGGCGAAGCTTCTCAGGTAGCAGTTGTAGGCTGTTACGTAGCGCTCCCCTCGCAGGTTTACACCGAAGTATTTCACGTCAGTGAACGGCTCAGTGCACACTAGCGTGGCCTGCTGAATATCACTGGAATCCATAGGTTCAAAAGTCATAGTGATTGTGCCTCAAATGAGGGAGCGCCGCCCTTATGTACCCTAGGGTTTAGCAGACGAAAACCTGACGAAAAAGAGTGAGTCATCACACTGTTCAGAAGTATTAGAGACCATTGTGTGTTTACACGTGTAGCTGTTGACTCATCACATTCTTGTGCGTAAATTCTACCCTATAAAAGCCAAGCGATCGGGAGCACAGACATCACTTACCAAAAATATGAATTCGCTCTTCTGCAAACTCTGCAACGTCCGCTGCTTTTCTCAAGCCTACTACGACACCCACTTGGGGGGCGCTCGTCACAGGCTCAACGCGACGCTGGCAGAGGGCAAGGTTCCTGAGTGGTACTGCCAGCTCTGCTCGAAGGTGAACACCACCCCATTCCTCAACAGGCCTAAACCAACCGTTTCAAGGCGTGCTTCAACCAAGAATATTTCGCGAATCACCTCCTTGGACGACAGCACACCGAGGCCATCCAAGCTCGCGACGAGCCGCCGGCACGGACCCCGCAAGTTGAACCCGTCGAGATGCCGCCTCAGCCTGCCGAAACGGCGCCCCAACAAGTCGGCTCTCAAGAGAAGGCGCCTCCCGAACCTGAAACGACGGAGGCCCAGCAGCGCAGCACGCACAAAGAAGGCGGAGATCACCAACCGCAAGCCAAGTCGAACCACTCCAAGTCAAAGAAACGCCAGTCGCCGGTGGAGGAAGAAGCAAAACCTGTGATGATGAAAACGAAACGAAAGCGCACGCGCTAAAACTGTTGCACCGCCACCCTAGACTATTGAAAACATGGATGGGGAAGTTCGGACTATAGCATGCATGCAGCAATAGCACAGCAACAGCGCAGCAAGCAAAAATAGCAAAACGTTTTGCCGCATGCGGATCAATGCGTGCAGTAGCATGTATGCAATCAATGCGCAAGCATGCATCACCATGTCGTGCACAAGCATGAGGCTTCATGCAACAGAACAACAACAGCAACACAACAACGTTCACATCCAACAAAACACAGGCCGGCTCAGCTTCGAGCGCAGACGAGCACCATTATACCTGAAGGAGATATAGGTTTTGCCTACACTAGGCTTACGCTTACCATCATTATAGCTTGAGGCTTAAGAAGCTACTTTGGCGCTTTGGCACGGAACCATGACCCGTTTACGCGTTTTTCATTAACTTACTGTGGAACAAAATACAACTGATATACCTGATGGTAGGTCCCGGTCGATGGCTTAATCGTCACCAAGCCTAGCGACTCCAAGTCTTGCACTTCGGTCAGGCAGCTAGCCGCCAGCCCTTTCATGAGCACCCCACCTGCGTGGTAGAGGCCGGCCCGACCCCAGCTGAAATTCCTTCCAGGTATATGCACAAACGTGGGGGCTGATTTTGGCTTACGTCGTGTTTCCGCTGTAGCTGGGATTGTCGAGCCTCGCATTATCCCAGCACAGTTTCCCCTTGAGGCGTTGGTGGGGCTCGCACAGAGCATTCGGCCCTCCTATACTGGTAAAACTGTGGTTTGCAAATGGGTTGGCATTCCCCACCCGTGTAGAGGTCGCCGCAGCTCTTGAGGGGACACTGAGACGTTGCGCATTTGCCCTCTTGCACGCGCATGACGACCTCGTCGAACTCGTACTTGTAGCCCGCCTTGAGGTATTGGATCACTTCGTCTTTCATCGCCCAGTTTTTTAAATCTCCGGCGCCCAACGGAGGCCTCTGGAGTCCGGCGCCGTGAGGGCACTGGATGCCGACGCTGAGCTGACCCAAAGCGATACAGCCGTCGGCCCCAATCCACAGAGGCTCCTTCGACACGGGTACAAGCTGGCCTCCCCCCGCGCAGGTAGAGCACTGCGCGGGGGAGCACCCCACCGGATAGAAGGTCTGAAGAGACCATTGCTAGTGCTCGACGGGAGGGGTGGGGTGGGGGGGGGGGGGGGACCTGAAGGATGGTGCTGCCCGACAGGTCCCTCACAAACACGACCTTGAGCGCGTGCAGGAGCGCACCGTTTCCATGGATGCCGATGTAGTGGTTGAGCTCATATCGGAGCTCCATAACCGCCATGCATCCGCGCTTGTACGTCACCTGCACAATGGAGAGAGGGGAGGGGGGTTGAATGATAAGTGAATGCTTTTAACGACCTGCTCTCCGCCGATACTCGCCGCGTTTAGGAGCTCGACGATGGACTCGGCGTCGCATGTAAATGCCGCCTTACCACCCCGCTCGAACATGTCCAGGGAGCAGTGGCGGGCGAAGCCGTGATCGAGATTATCGAGCGCAACCGTGGCCCATGGGGGGCCAGAGGGTCCAAGCAAAGGCATCCGCATCTATAGCATACTCGTTGCATTGTGCCTCCACACCCATGTCATACCTTTGCCAAGGGAAGCAAGCCGGCGTAGGGCATTCTCGCAGGTTATAACACCTCTGCCTTAACACAAAAGTGATCATTTCTCACCCTTCCCCTTCCCCACCGCGCCTCAATCAGACAATCAGGCATTCGGCAGCATAGGGCCATCCTTTTGTCGATCCATAGGGCGATCCTGAAATGTACAAGTGTGTATTATTTCGTGTACTTTGCGTTTCAGATGGCTTCTGTCTGGTGGCGAAACCCTAGCAGGGGAGGTTTGAAGAGGACACGTCACCACGAACAGAAGAGGAAACGATGACTCATCACCCCACGTCTAGACAACCCAGCAGGGGTCATTTCGAACAACAATCGAAACGAGGCCACGTCACAATGAAAACCGCCAACTGACCAATGAGGTAGCCGGACACGTGGCGCGAAACCGCCCCTACTGTGCAGAGGCCCCCTTATAAGGTAGTTCGATTGAGGAGGTCGTCACTCTTCTTGCGAAGATGTTTACTTATGCTGATTTAGTCGAGCTATGTGCGAACAAGAGCTACAAGTGGGACAAGCAGCTGGCCGACGAGATCCTCCAGCGCTACACGGAGCTCTTCCCAACTGGCGTCAACTCCACGCCCGAGTTGGCCGAGTTCTTCGACTTCATCTGCCCTGACGACGACGACGACCAGAGAGGCGGCGGCGGTGTCGACAAGCCCTTCACCATCCGCCCCCTCGGCGAGCGTCAGTCCAAGAAGTTCCACACCAAGTGCAAGGCATTCGAGCTGCACCTGGAGCCTGGCTGCGACGCGCACCTCACGGCCGCGATCGAGGCCGTCCTCAGCACCGCCGCGGCCAGCTCGTCGTCGACGGCTCGCATCGGCGTGCGCATCACGAACAAGGCGTTTGAGCGGCCGGCGCTGATCCCCTTCACTGAGAAGGCCAAGTTCTCCGTCGAGCGACTCCAGCACCTTCTACAAAGCCTCCAGCAGTCGAACGCATCGGCCCGACTCGAGGACGTCCGCATGGAGGTGACGACGATCGACTTGCCCCGCACCGGCGGCAAGGGCAACGTCGTGCTCAACGTCGACCGCTGGATCGAAGGCAACTCAGGCAAGAGGAAGCAGACTTTCATTAGGATCCCAGCCCATGACGACCGCTGCCTGACAAGGTTTGTTTGTAAATTCCGTCAACTGTACCTGAGGTGTTTGTCTCTTTAGAGCGATTGTAACCGGTATCGCCAAGGCCAAGAGCAACGCGTCGAGGGGGGCATTGCGTCGCTACAACACCCTCAGACGAGGAGACCGGGGTGGCTGTACCCTACAGAAGAAGGAGGCGATGAAGCTGGCTCGGCAGTGCGGTCTGCCTCTCAAGGGACCCTACGACCTCGCCGCGGCCGCCACCATCCAGAGGAGCGTGGCGGAGCTCGACCTCTACATGTGGGCGGTCAAGGGCGCCATCCCCAAGCTCGAGTTCCGAGGCCCGGGCACCGGCGCCTGTCGAGTCGACATTCTGCTCCACGACGGCCACGCGACCCTTATCGGGTCACTCCCGAAATTCATGTAAGTCTTTACCTGTATACACTAATCAATTGACTCAAAGCGACTGTGTTTGTTTCAGGAAGTGCAAGTACTTTTGCACAGGCTGCAACGAGGGGTACGACCAGAGGCGCGATCACAAGTGCGACAACACCTGCCCATACTGCTGGGGCGTAGGCGGCCGGTGCGAGAAACCAGATGGCGGCGAGTACAAGCATTGCGCCGATTGCAAAAGTAAGCAAATTTTCATTTCCTAAACTCTATTCTAACCAGTGACTCTTGCAGGGAACTTCGCAAACGACCAGTGCTTCGCCCAGCACAAGGCCACGTCCACCCACAACGGCACCCGAGACCTGGCGGTCTGCGACAAGGTCAAGATCTGCGCCGTCTGCGGCTGGAGCATCTACCGCAACAAGGAACACCTCTGCAACCAGACGCGCTGTCTCCTGTGCCGACAGATCAAGGCAAAAGACGGCGAGCACCTCTGCTTCATGGCGCCCATCGACCTGGACAAGGAGAAACAGCCCGCCTTCATGCTCTGGTCAGTTATCCTTATCGTTCTCGTTATCATTTTCAAGTGGCGCTATTTAGGTACGACTTTGAGTGCTATGTCACTCGCGAGCTAGAGGACGGAACGCGCGCCCACGACGTTGCTCTGATCGTCGTCCAGCGGTCGTCGGATGGGTGCTACGAGAACTGGGACCGCGCCGTCCGCGACTGCCCCTCGTGCAAGGGCCACCACGAGCTCATCTTCTCCGACGAGACCGATCCGGAGCCTCTGGACTCATTCATGGACTTTTTGTTCTCCGACCAGAACAAGGGAGGGCTGGCCATCTGCCACAACTCCCAGGGCTACGACGCCGTGATCATCCTGGGGCGACTGTTGGAGCGGGGGTTGGGGCCCGACATCATCAACAGAGCTCTCAAGGTGCTGACGCTGGAGCTGAACGGACTGACCCTCAAGGATTCCTTCGCGTTTCTGCCGATGAGCCTGTCAGCCATCCCAGACGCGTTCGGCCTCGACACGAGAAAGCAGTACTTCCCCTACTTGGCGCTGAGTCGAGAGAACCGGTTCTACAAGGGCCCGTTCTTTGACGCCTCGTTCTACGACGCGGACCACATGAAGACGGGCGCCAGGAAGAAGCTGCTCGACTGGCTGCAGGAGCAAGATGGCAAAGAGTTCGACATGAACAAGACGCTGGTCGAGTACTGCGTCACGGATGTCGACGTCCTCCGACAGGGCTGCTACGCCTTCCGGGACGCCTTCGTCAAGCTGATGCGGCTCGACCCCTTCGCCTCGGCCACGACCATTGCCTCATCGTGCATGAAGGGCTTCCGAGGCAACTTCCTGCCCGAGGACACCATCGGCATCACGCCCCCCAACGGCTACCGCTACCACGACCTCCAGTCGGCCATCGCCCTCAAGTACTTCATCTACCTGAACAAGTTCGAGGGCCGACAGATCGCCCACATCGGCAACTCGATTCGCGAGAAGAAGATTGGCAACTACAGGGTCGATGGCTTTGAGGAGAGCACCAACACCGTCTTCGAATTCAACGGGTATGTTTTTCCCATCAATTTGTACAATATGCGATATGCGTGCTATTTAGGTGTCTCTTCCACGGCTGCGAGCGTTGTTTCCCTAACCGGAGCACAACTCTGCCGGGCGGCAACGTCACTGTAGAGGAGGCGCACCAGCGAACCGTCAACAGAGCTGCCGACATCCGTCAGGAGGGCTATGAGGTCGAGTCGATCTACGAATGCGAGCTGCAGAGCCAGCTGCAGACGGACGCTGAGAAGAAGAGGCGATTCGCCTCCATAGAAGTCGTCACGCCGATCAAGCCACGAGACGCCCTATATGGTAGATTTGCGTGTTTTTGGTCTTATTAGGAATATTACTGTCTAATAATGGTTCAGGCGGGCGCACGGAAACATTCAAAATGTTTGACGAATATGGCGACGGAGAACGAGGGCGCTACATCGACTACTGGCAGTCTCTACCCCTGGGTCTGCAAGTACGCCCGCTTCCCAGTGGGCCACCCCAAGGTCATCACCAAGGACTTTGCCGACATCTCGACCTACTTCGGCATTGCCAAGGCCATAGTTCTGCCTCCCCGCCGCCTCCACCTGCCGGTGCTGCCCTACCGCACTGAGGCCAAGCTGCTGTTTGGGAACTGCCGCAGCTGCATGGACAATCTGCAGCCCTCCGGCAATCACGACTACGACACTGAGCGGTCCTGGATCGCCACCTACCCAACCCCCTAGCTCCAGCTCGCCGTCTCCAAGGGCTACAAGATCCTGGAGATCTTCGAAGTCTACCACTTCCCTGAGACGGCCATCTACGACGGCTCCGACGACACAACCGGTCCGTTTCCCTCTTGTACATGGTGTCGACAGTTGCCTAACCCTAAATTTAGGCCTGTTCTCGGAGTACATCAACACCATGCTCAAGATCAAGCTCGTGAGCAGTGGCCTGGCCAAAGTGGGCAAAGACAGAGGACTACAAGGCGAAGAACCTGCGCCAAGTGAAGAAGGTGGAGGGCATCGACTTGGACCCCGACAAGATCAAAAAGTGCCCCAGCCTAAGGAGTGTAGCGAAACTCTGCCTGAACAGCTTGTAAGCGCAATTTTTAAATTTCTCACCGTCCCTTGTGTAGCTGCAATCCATTTCAGTTGGGGCAAGTTGGGACAAGCGATGGACCCCACCTCACGCAAGTTCCTGACGGAGATGGACGAGCTGGCGAAGCTGACTGCAGATGACACCCTAGTAACTGCGCGGCGTCACGATCGTCTTGGAGGACGTGCTGCTGGTCGACTACCGCAGGAAGGAGCCGTTCCAGGAGGCGTGGCCCTTCACCAACATCGTGATCGCCTCGCTCGTCACCGCCAACGCCCGCATGCGACTCTACGAGGCCATCAAGAAGCTTCAGACTGACGCACACGACTGGGACACAGGTACAAAAATTCGCCCGCCTTTCTCTGTCGTCTGAATTTTTGTGTTTCAGACAGCGTCACCTACGCCCAGAAGTTGGCAGCGCCTGTCGACTTGCCGTTCGGCGAGACGCTGGGGCTGTTCACCGACGATACCGAGGGCCGCGAGATTGCCGAATTCGCCAGCGCCGGCCCAAAGAACTACAGCATGTCGCTGTCGACAGGCGGCGCCACCCCCGACGCCTGGAGAACAAAAATCAGGGGGTTTACGCTGAATCACGCCTGCTCCGAGGTGCTCAACTTCGAGTCGACGAAGACTGCCGCCCACAACTTCGTCCAGATCGCCGACAACGCACGCGATCGACGTCGCCTTCCCCCAGATTGCCCGGACGAAGGACTACAAGATTGTGTCTAAAGACGAAGCGATACTCTGTGACCTTCTCCCGACAAGCGCATCGTTCGCCC
>JASAMY010000262.1:0-30021 GCA_030248085.1 Paralinhomoeus sp. GSCO2_6 | reverse complement strand
CACAGACACACACAGACAGACACACACACACACACACACACACACACACACACACACACACACACACACACACACACACACACACACACACACACGCACGCACGCACACCGTCAAATGGGCTGCTTTGCAAGAAACTTGATGTGGGTAGCTCGGATCACTTCGGCTAAAACACAAAAGTTGACCGCCTGCACGTGTAGATCATTTTGGTTCTTTACACCACTACGCTCCGACGAACCAATATGGCACTGCAGAAGTGCACGCACGCACGCACACTGTCAAAATGGGCTGCTTTGCAAGAAACTTGATGTGGGTAGGTCCGATCACTTCGGCTAAAACACAAAAGTTGACCGCCTAGTCATGGTGATCATTTCCATACTTTACATCACTATGCTCTGACGCAGCAATATAGCACAACTGCATGTGCATGCACGCATGCACATAATGTACATAGCACCTAGGTATGTACAATGTATCGTCATTACCGTATTTTGCATGCAGCTATTGACCCCTTCCAAAAAAAAAACGTCTCGGTGTCGAGCGGACTCGATCGCGCCATCGTACGCGCATGTACGTCGGGCCATTCGCGAGTTGCTTTGCATTTATTTATCAGGGTGTACGCGTCAGCGTACAACCCTAATATGTGACCACTTCTCAATGCGGGTTTTTTGAATTTTCGATCGCCTATAACTTTTGATTGCCTGAACGGATTTCGACGCGTTATGGCGCAAATGAACCGCCTTCTTCTGGGGCATCGAATGCGCCATAACGCGTTTCCTTGCTTTACTGTAAGGGGTCAATACCTCCGAAAATTTCACGTTTTTTTCGAGGTTTTTCGTGCGCCATTCTCGAACGTCTTATGCTATTGGAATGAAACTTGCCAGACATTGGCGACTCATATCGGCTCTTAAAAACCTAAATGGGTTCCTTTGTTAGCGTTCCCTATCTCGAGATAATGTCAATAGTATGGTCGATTTTGACAACTTTTTGAAATCATGTCAAGGTTTCTCGTGTTTTCCTACTGGACTAACATCACCTTCTAACGCGCTATCTAACGCGCTATAGCACGTATGCATACTCGGTCGCAGTACAGAGATATGTCCCAAACTGTTTGAAAGCAAAAATCAAAACACGTCATTTTGTTTTGAAACTGCACAGGCGTCTACAACTCACATTTTTAGAAAGAAAGCTTCTGAAGTAATTTGTGCTAGGTGCTGTTAATCTTGAGTTATGGTTTACTTTGTGAGTCAGTGCTTGGGCACAGTGGGTTTGACTGTCAGTGCTTTGGCGCGATCCGTAAGGCATCAGACTACCGATCGAGAGGTCGCCAGTTCAACTCCCGATGGCGGCTTTGCTTTTGCACGTGTCCCTGCAAGAGGGAGTAACGACTCGTTGCCCCACCCTTCCACTTTGGTCTTTTCTCTCGGTTCTGCCTTTTTTTTTTTTGATTTTTCGAACTTGTGGAAAGTTTGAAAAGCATGCGCGCGTGCGTGCGTACATACGTGCGAGCGTGCGTGCGTGCGTGCCTGCATAGGTTTTATCGTATCAATGTGTGTCTTACGAAAAAACACTGTATTAAGGAAAAATTTGCAGGTGGCTGCAAAAAAAGGTGAATATGTGACGCTATTTTGTTAAAGTCCAGTTTGAAAAAGAGGGGTATTAATTAAGGCATGCCTCATTGGTGTATAGCCACCTACACTTTGCAGCTGATCAACTTCAGTTTGAACAAACCGTGTCTAAAAACTGAACCAAACGCAGCACCCCGTCACATATTCGGCGCTTGTTCTGTGACCCATCCTCATCAGCCAAAACCCAACAGCAATCCTTTAACGTAGGATCTCTCTTAGACAATGCGTTGCCATTGGCCATTACCATGGACCTGGCACAGGCCGCATTTCCTGGTTAAATAATCGGCACCCTGCTAACATTTGTGACCTGTCGGTTGCCACTACTTACAGTAAGTGATGTGCATGCATACATACTATTACTGGCTCCATTAGTCAGTCCCCCCCTGGCATTTCAACCAATGATGAACTGCTTCTACAACGTTTGCATAGTGCAATGCACCATTTACATCTTGAGTGCTTACGTGTATGCATGCGTGCCTGCGCGCGTGCGTATGTACGTGCGCCTGCATCGTGTTCCATGTACAAGATCATGGGGTCCTTCCTGCCTGTTTCGCAACCATGTGGCATTCAGTCATAGGGCATGTGTGAATGCACTGTGTTCCAGTCTAGTTACGTCCTAAGAAGTTGTATGCATATTGAGTGCACCAAACTGTCATTCGACGCAGCGGACGCAGGGCGTAGAAATGGTCTTCCTGTAACAAAGCTGCGCGTCCTTACAGTTCTCGGAGCTGTGGGCGCGATTGACCAAATGATTGCGCGAGTCCCAGTTTGTCGTAGATCGACCAGCGACCTCTATTCGTGCAGGAATTAAATTCTAATGCCCCAAGTTTGGCTATGACAGACTACGACTACAGCAGCACTCTGGCATGCATCTAAACAGCGCGTGCTGAAACGTTCCGCAAAGTGCAGAACTGCAACGAGCATACCGTAGATTCTCCAGTAGTACACTGTGAACTAGTGTTTTGGCCCACGACCACCAGGGGAACTATTGAAGAGGGGCACTAGTGGAGAGGGGGCGCTATAATTTCAACCTACGGTAGGCAATTTAGTTGGGAAATCAAGTTGATGAGTACGACCACGTTGGAAAACATTTTCAGTGCGTCTTGTTTGTTGTAACCAATTTTAAGCACCTTGACTTGCTGGTTTAAGGCACTCTTGCAACGTTTTCTGCGAAATTCATGCTCGTACATTCGGTACCTTAAGGTGCTGATGTGTGTGTGTGTGTGTGTGTGTGTGTGTGTGTGTGTGTGTGTGTGTGTGTGTGTGTGTGTGTGTGTGTGTGTGTGTGTGTCTGTCTGTGTGTGTCTGTGTGTGTGTGTGTGTCTGTGTGTGTGTGTGTGTGTGTGTGTGTGTGTGTGTGTGTGTGTGTGTGTGTGTGGTTTGGGTGTTTTTGTGTTTTGGTGTTTTTTGTGTGTGTGTGTGTGTGTGTGTGTGTGTGTGTGTGTGTGTGTGTGTGTGTGTGTGTGTGTGTGTGTGTGTGTGTGTGTGTGTGTGTGTGTGTGTGTGATTACACCGTCTTCCGCTACGTCTCATCCATGCATCGGCACCAGTCGCGTCATCGGCTCGGACGCTATGTACAAGCTGAATTGGAGCGGGTTTCCTCTGCTATAATAATTGGCGCCATGGCTGCTGATCGCGAGTACCATCCTCTTGCGATTGCGGACGCGAGTAATGAAGACGCCAGCAACTACGATCCCTCTTCAATGAGGTCAAGCGCTGCGAACGAGAGCTCGACGTCGACTCTCCCTCACATCATCGCTGCCGACAATGCTGGAGCATCACGCGCTTGAGGAGCACTGTGCATTGCATGTTTTATGTAGAGCGAGCCATAGGCGTGCGCGTGAGAACAACGTAAAACATGAAGGCAAGCTTACCATTAGCTATACGCAGTTGTTTTAGCGGCTGTCGGCTGCGTGGCGGTTCAGCCGCCACAGTTGTACACACGATCGTCACATTAAATTTCGACATCTAGGTATTCAATCTTCGACTTCTAATCAGTTGGGTAAAACAACAATTTAGGGGGATGCGTGCTGCGTGCGTGCGTGCGTGCGTGCGTGCGTACGTGCGTGCGTGCGTGCGTGCGCGCGCGCGCGTGCGTGCATGTGCGTGCGTGAATGTGCGTGCGTGCGCGTATCTGTGTCCATGTGTGTGTGTGTGTGCGTGCATGCTTGCGTGTGCGTGCGTGCGTGCGTGCGTGCGTGCGTGCGTGCGTGCGTGCGTGCGTGCGTGCGTGCGTGCGTCCCAATGCGTGCGTGCGTGCGTGCGTGCGTGCGTGCGTGCGTGCGTGTGCGCGCGCGCGTGCGTGCATGTGAGGGTGTAATACAAGTTTTATAGCGTTGACACCTGCAAAACACAGTAAAAAATAATAAAAAGTTCGAAGTTTTTATAGCATAAACACGTGCAAAACAAAAAAGTTATAAACAAAAAAGTTACAAGTATTTTTATGGCAGAGGTTTGATCCCAGGACCTCCAGAAAAGTAACGTACATCATAACCACTACGCCATTGATCTGTATGAAATGGTTTTCTAAACACTTCTGATAAGTCAGAAGCACGCATAAAATGCGCTGTATTATCGTATAATTTATTTATATTTGCATAACGCATGGATTACGATAGCTTCAGTAGTGCCACTCTTATTTTGATGGTAAAATGTGCCAAGCAAGCCAGCAAGCAAAATTTCAGTTCAATCGATCCAGCAGAACTCTCTCTGTGCTGCAGTGCAGACAGAACCCACAAATTAGTCATACTACTGTAGAAAAGGATAATGCTATATCTTGTCATTACTGTAGCGTATTGGAAAACAAATGCCAGATTCGTGATCAGCGTGGTAAATTACATATGTCCCAAGCCGATTTGACACTGAATTCTCAAATTCGATCGAACGCAATTTGCATATTCAATGTGCCATATCTCGCGATTACGGTATCGCACAGCAAAACGGATCTGATATTCGTGATCACCACGGTCGACTACATATATCCCAAGCAGAATTGACACTGAATTCTCAAATTCGATCAAACACGTATGCGAAATTTGCTTAACTCAAGGATTACGGTAGCTATCGCAAATCCGGCCCCTATTAGACGGTTAAGTTTCCCACGGAAGCATCATACAAAATTTCAGCTCAATCCATTCAGCACAACTCTCTGGGCCGCGTTGCAGACACACACACAGACAGACAGACGTTGTGCTTTAGTAATATACTAGCCGCTTCGAACTCAGGACTCCTGCTTGCAAAGTGCTCCAAGGTGGTTCGACATCAATTTGTCTCATGAAATAAAATAATGTTGAGAATACTCAGTTGTACAATGATAAATCACTGCAATGATGAAACTGCAAAGTGTTGGAATGCAGGTCAACCAAAGCCAATGCATGTCAACCAACGCATTTGCATGAATACTACAGAATTGCTTGTAACACCCACTCTGTTTTAAATAAATTTCATATCAACACACCCACGATGCAAATTGGAGACATGCGCTGAGAGACTCGTTTGCAGAAGTTTTGATTTATTTTCTGTGGTGATGCTATGTGGCAGGGGGAGGAGAGAGCATAGGCTTTTCGGTGTGTCTGTTTGTATGTGCTGTATGTTCAAAAACGTTTTGCTCTCGCAACCCAACACGAACAATCTGAAACATGCACAAAACGCGCACACAAAGAAGACCATGAACCGATGCAAGGGGGGGGGGAGGGGGCTGGAGAGAATGGGAGAGCCCGAAAATGGTTTATCGCCTAGATGCCCCCAAAGGTCGAGTAGCTCAATGACCAATGGGGGGTTGGGGGCGAGAATAGGCAGAGATTGTTGCTATATCTGAGAAACCTTTCATCTCTTTTGTCGTTTGTCATTCATCATCAAAAACGTGCTCAGAAGTGATTCAGTATCAATATTTTCACGTCCTCAGTAGTGACTCATCATCAATACAATGTGTCATAAAACCATGCTGTGAATGCTCAGTTTAAAAACAACAATGACGAATCTGTAAAGTGCTTGCAGCAAAAGCCAAAGGAAGTCATCCAATGCAACCAATGCACTTCTGCAATACAGAAAAACATTTCACCTGTTTTGTTGTAGCGTTTTATTCTTGGGTCATTACATCTCCAGTCATTACATTCAATAGTACAAATTAGGCACTATACCATCTTGAGCAGACACACCATAAATCCCATATAGGCAGTGGGCTAATTGTTTTAATCAGCCCTTCAGAGTCAGCTAATAATAATTGGCTTTTTTGTAATCTGCATGGTTGCTCACATATGTTCATGCACCTTGATCTGCAGGCGCAAAGCCTTTGGACCTGTTGTTGTTGTTGGTTTGGGGGCGACTCTAGGAAGCCTTTGAAAGGCCCATTTAGAATACCCCAAAGCAACGTTCACTCTTAGAGCTCCTCGAAGCGTCCAGAGGCATGGCACAGCCCCAGGACATCTTTTAGAGAGAGCTCTCGAATCTGCTGGGGAGTGGCGTACGCCATTCCCCACAGTCTGAGGCGCAACACCGCGAGGGCGTCGCACTGCCCTAGGAAGTGAAGACACGTTTCGTCCTCCACCCCGCACTTGAGACACACTTGGCTGTCGGCGAGGCCGATGCGCCGAAAGTGCGCATTGAGATAGTGGCCTGAAAGCACACCGCACACTACACGTGCCACTGCACGCGGCAGCTTGAGAACTCTCCTGGACAGGTCCTTTGACGGGCCCGCGATCAGTTCCTTGGCCTGTCGGCAAGACTGGAGAGCATCCCAGCGGAGGCGGTGCTCTCTGCGTCTCCAGGCGTCGAGTTGCTGATGGACTAAGGCCGGACTGACGGCGAGCGCCGGCTCCGGACCTACAAACGGCGTCAGCGATCCGGCACGAGCCAGAGCGTCGGCGCGTTCGTTTCCTGCAACCCCTGAGTGTCCTGGAACCCAGAACAGTTGAATGCTCCGAGCACGAATAGCGTTGAGCGCATTTCTGCACTCCCGTACAAGACGAGAGCTCGTCTTGCAGGAACTAATGGCCAGGAGGGCGGCGCGACTATCAGAGAAAATCGCGACGTCCTCCTCGCCAGCCTCCAGCCCCGCCAGATGCTGGGCAGCGTAGCTGATGGCCAAAACTTCCGCCTGAAAGACGGTTGCACTTCTACCAAGCGGTATCGATTGCTCCACGTTCAGAGACGGAATGTACACGCCGGCGCCGACGCCAGCGCGACGAATGCTTGAGCCGTCAGTGTAGCAAGCCACAGCGGCCATCGTCGTCTCTGGCGGCCGCCCAGCCGCCCACTCTTGCCGCGAGTGAACCTTAATGGAAAAGTCCATCTCAAAACTAAACTCAGGACCGATAGAGTCGGCCCTGAGTGCAGCTGCGGGCGCGGCAGCGAGTAGTTGCCCCTCGATGAGCGAGTGTGGACCGCGCGCACCGCGCCACTGGCCAGTCCGCTTGAGTCGGTAGCAAGCAGACATGGCTGAAGCCTTGACGACGACGTCCAGCGGTGGCAAGCCCAGCAGGACCTCCAGCGCGGCCGTCGGCGTCGACACCATGGCCCCTGTCATGCAGAGGCACGCCAGTCTCTGGACCTTGCTTAGCTGAATGCGAGCAGTTTCAATCTCTACCCTGGGCCACCAAACCAGTGCGGCATAGGTAAGCATAGGGCGAACGACTACTGTGTACAGCCAATGCACAACAGTGGCAGTCAGACCCCATTTGGAGCCGACCGCTCTCTTAACCTGCCAGAAGGCGCGAACTCCTTTGGCGGCTTTGCTTGAGACATGCGCCGCCCATGTAAGCTTGGCGTCGAGCGTGACGCCCAAATACTTGACCTGACTTGACAGCTGTAGCTGAGTGTTCCCCAGCTTTGGCAGGCGGAGGCCTTGCAGCTTCCGTCGCCGCGTGAAGAGAACCAATTCGGTCTTGGCCGGTTGAATGGCCAAATCTCGCTCCACGCACCAGCGGTCTGTGGAACGCAACGCTTGCTGTATCAAAGCACAAATTGTGCTGAGACACATGCCACTGACGACAATGGCGCCGTCGTCAGAGTACATCTGAGCGAAAATGCCTTGGCGTTCGAGTGACACCAAAAGACTATCCACCACGAGTGACCACAGAAGGGGCGAGAGGACGCCCCCCTGGGGACAGCCGCGCTGGACGCTGACTACCTTTGAGCAGTCCTCCATGGTGGCGGTGACCAGGCGCTGCTTGAGCATGCTCTCCACCCAGGTGACGAGGGCCGGCGGCGCCGCGCGGCCCTGCAACGCCTGTGAGATCGCTTGGAAGGGGGCATTGTCAAATGCCCCCTCAATATCAAAGAAGGCCGCCATGGCAAACTGCCCGGCCTCCAACGACTGGCTGAGACGGCTGACGAGCGAGTTAAGAGCCGTCTCAGTAGACTTACCCGCTTGGTACGCGTGCTGACACGCGTGCAGCGGACTTCGAGCCAGGACAGTGTCCCGTAGGAACCTGTCGACGAGCCTCTCGAGCGCCTTCAGAAGGAACGACGAGAGGCTGATTGGCCTGAACGACTTTGCATTCGCGTAATCTTCTTTGGCGGGCTTTGGGATGAAGACCACCCTGACTCGACGCCACGCCCTGGGGATGTAGCCCAGAGCAATCGAGGCGCGAAACACGTTGCACAGACTGACTAGCAGGGTGGGCAACCCCTTCTGCAAGAGGGCAGGGAACACCTCATCCTCCCCCGGGGCTTTGAAGGGCGAGAAGGACGAGATCGCCCATTTCACCCTCATTTCTGAGACGATCTGGTGGGCCAGGCGCCAGTCCGGCCGCGCCTGCGGCAGCGGTTCCGGACTGGCCGGCGCCGTTGCTGCGCTGCTGCCAGGAAAGTGGACGGACAGCAGGTGAGAGAGAGCCTCCCCCCTACCAGCCGTGCACTCGCCTGTCGGCAGGCGCAGCATACCCAGACGCACACGCTTGTCCGTAGACAACACCATATACAGCTTCGAAACTGCAGAACTTCCCTCAATGGATGAGCAGAACTCCCTCCATGAAGAGGTCTTTGCTTGGCGTAGTTGGCGCTTGAATTGGCGCTGCACCGCGCGGTATGCCTCCCAGTCCAAAGCGGATTTGGACGCGTAGTAGCGCCTCCAGAGGCGCCTAGCTTCTCGGCGCAGTTCGCCAAGCTGACGAGTCCACCAGGGGACCCGACGCCCAAGGCGCAGCCGCTTCTCTGGACATGCTTCTCTAAACGCAGCGCCTTTGGACCTGGTCTAAGCTAGGATCGCGGTCCGACGCTTCCGATTCCATTCCAGCGCGCCGTGGGCGGGCGGTTTTCGGCGGGCTTGGGCTTGTGTCTTCCTTACGTCGTCTTTTTTTGGCAAAGCACAATTGTTGCGTCCGCGTCCGCCGCGTCCGAAACATAAGTGAAGCCTAAGCCTAAGTGAAGCATAAGCCTAAGCCAAATCAAAGCCAAAGCATAAGCCTAAGCAAAGTCTGGACTAAGCCTAAGCAAAGCCTAAAATTAAGAAAGTTTTCATCGGACGCATCAATTGTTTTCAGCCGTTTTCTTTTTTGGTTAAATCCAAGTTCATTGGGCCATTGGACCGGGCAAAACGCACCACAATATTTCATTTATTACGTTTAATGCGCCGACGATCAGTGCTCAACGCCAAGAAAAACTAAAACAACGCACCACTAAAACGCTAACACATACACGCGCATGCGTGCGTGCGCCCACTCGCGAGTCCGTGCGTTCGTGCGTGCGTGCGTGCGCGTGCGCGCGTGCGTGCGTGCGTGCGTGCGTGCATTAGCGTGCAATACAAGTTTTTATAGCGTTAACACCTGTAAAACAAAGTAAAAAATAATAAAAAGTTTAAAGTTTTTATAGCATAAACACGTGCAAAACAAAAAAGTTATAAACAAAAAAGTTACAAGAATTTTTATGGCAGAGGTTTGATCCCAGGACCTCCAGAAAAGTAACGGACATCATAACCACTACACCATTGATCTGTATGAAATGGTTTTCTAAACACTTCTGATAAGTCAGAAGCAAGCATAAAATGCGCTGTATTATCATATAATTTATTTATATTTGCATAACGCATGGATTACGATAGCTTCAGTAGTGCCACTCTTATTTTGATGGTAAAATATGCCAAGCAAGCCAGCAAGCAAAATTTCAGCTCAATCGATCCAGCAGAACTCTCTCTGTGCTGCATTGCAGACAGAACCCACAAATAGTCATACCGTAAATCCTCCAATACAGCCCCCCCCCCTCCAATAGTGCCCCCCCTCCAATAGTGCCCCAGGGTACGGCAAGGTTGAAATAATAGAGCCCCCCCCCCCGCCAATAGTGCCCCCGGGGGTAAGGGGTATGTTGTGCCCTGTGCCTTTTATGTGCAAAAATATAGTGGTAGGTAAATTTATATAGTGTATACACACTACTACTAACCAATAATAGTACGTTTAATCAACTATTATCGGTAAATCAACCATTAAATGTGGCAAAAGTGATCAAAATCATCGAAAAATCGGCAATTTTGACAGCGAAACTAGCATTACCATTCAAAATTTTTAGGTTGAAATAATAGAAGCCCCCCCCGCGAATAGTGCCCCCCCCCTCCAATAGTGCCCCAGGGTAAGGAGAGGTTGAAAAAATAGTGCCCCGGGGGCACTATTGGAGGATTTACGGTACTACTGTAGAAAAGGATAATTCTATATCTTGTCATTACTGTAGCGGATTGGAAAACAAATGCCAAATTCGTGATCAGCGTGGTAAATTACATATGTTCCAAGCCGATTTGACACTGAATTCTCAAATTCGCTCAAACGCAATTTGCATATTCAATGTGCCATATCTCGCGATTACGGTATCGCACAGCAAAACGGATCTGATATTCGTGATCACCACGGTCGATTACATATATCCCAAGCAGAATTGACACTGAATTCTCAAATTCGATCAAACACGTATGCGAAATTTGCATAACTCGCGGATTACGGTAGCTATCGCAAATCCGGCCCTTAAATGACGGTGAAGTTTCCCACGGAAGCTTCATACAAAATTTCAGCTCAATCCATCCAGCACAACTCTCTGGGCTGCGTTGCAGACAAACAAACAAACATTGTGCTTTAGTAATATAGATTAGGGATGAGCACGGGCCTGCACATCTCGGCCCGGCCCGGCCCGCCAGATAGTCCGGCCCGTCCCGGCCCGGCCCGCACCCTCAAAATCCAGGCCCGGCCCGGCCCGGCCCGTCCAACTGCTCAATATCGCAGGCCCGGCCCGGCCCGGCCCGCAACATGAAATAAGTACAGTCACTACAGTGTACAATTTACTGAAATACCGTATGCCAATTTGCGTGATTTGCTTAACGGAATGGCGCATCCACCTCTCAGAATCGCAGTTCACAACCATTTTACGCCCTTTGCACCATTTGAGCGCGAAAGACGCGCGTCATAGAATACAAAGTTGCTAATACGGTGCAGAATAGTCGCCGATACTTACAATGCATTTCATAGGCAGGTACCTATCTACGTTGACCAGCCAAGAACGTCCGGCCCGGCCCGGCCCGGCCCGCACCCTCAAAACGCAGGCCCGGCCCGGCCCGGCCCGCAAAACGGGCCTGGAATTACGGCCCGGCCCGGCCCACGGGCCGGGCTGGGCCGGGCCGGGCCGGGCCGGCCCGGCCCATGCTCATCCCTAATATAGATATGTACAAATAATTTTTACAGAGAAAAATTAAATTTATGATTTTGTGTAGTACTTTCTGCAATTGTGGGTGTTTCGCCTCCACCGCTTGACACCCGAGAGACGCGCGAGGCTCGTCAGAAACGACGCGTCCCCTTTATATCGTGCATTCATTTCGTAGACTCATCATGGGTCTTCAGACCACATAAAGTGAGAAAAAGAAACCACCTTGTCAACTAACCGCGCTTGAAATTCCGCGTCAGTAGTCGCATTCTTGCCATAATTTAATCTTTGAAATATTTCCTGTAGCTTGCGATATTCTATAAATATTTCTATAAACCTGTAGCGAATTGTTGAATTTAAAACCGTGAATTAGTAAATCGTACACTTGCATTAGACGTGTCGTTGTAGTTCTGTGCGTTCTTTGCATCGTATGTACTGTATTTACCGATTTAACCGTCATATGAACTTAGTTGTTCAACATAGAATTAATCATGCGCTTCTTGTTGAAGTTTGGGATCATGCATTTAATTTTATATTCATAATTGTGTAGTACTGACATAATGGTTTTCAAAATTCTGTTTTCTTCGAAACCGTTATTTTTGTACTCATTGATGATACATTGTACTCTTCTAATAAAGTCTGATTCGTCTCTAGTCAGCCTAATTATGCGTATAATCTGACCTTTAAGTACGCCATATGGCATGTTCATGGGTACATTGCTCGAGCTTTTGAAAAATCGAGTGATGTTGAAGGTGTAATCATCAGTTTTATTGTATACTGTAGTACTTAGACTGCAGTTAGCTAGGTGCACCGTGACATCAAGGTAATGTGTCAGCTGGTTTGAAACTGTTGTGTCGTTTAATTGCAGTTCATTAGGATAGATATCTTTAGCTAACGTCTGAAAGTCTTCAATGTTTATAACTAGCAGGTCATCCACATACCGAAAGATCGCTTGGTTTGTACGTAGTCTGTTACGACTCAGCCATGTAAATTCAAACCAGCTCAAACAGAGATCAGCCATGTCACAGCTGGTAGCGCCACCTTGTGGGCATCCTTTTATTGTTTTGAACTTGGTGTTAGCAAATACCATGTACGAATTTTGTAGTATTTCCTTGCATAGCTGTTTTATTTCGTTTTTGTGCAGGGTATTTGCGCCAGCACCTTGTCTAGCATATTGTATTTGTTCGCCCTTTCTGTACAGGTAGTCGCTTTTGGCATTTTTGTGGCATAGGTCAATTATACCATTAATGCCACTCATAATTGTGTCGTGTTTCAGTGATGGGTACAATGCTGAAAAATCACCGCTGTATATACGCTTCACGTTGGTCATTGTGCGCAGTTGCTCAACAACCTCAAATGAGCTTTTTACTGAGACGTAACGAATTTGTCCATTTCTGTTGGCTATCATCGCACAGTACCGCTTAAAGTGCAGAGCGTAGTGACTTAGGTAGTGTTTGCACAGTTTCTCAAGTGGTTTTAAACTGGATTGTCTGGCTGCCACGATAGCTCTGAATGCTGGTGGTCTTTTGTGTAATTTCGGGTTGGCAAAGAGTATAGGCAGAACGTTTCTATTTTCAGGTTTTACACCGTATGTGCTCATGAGACGTTTGTGTTTTTCCAGTATTTGATCCACTGTGTCATTTGTCGGTGCGAAGACTGCATTTCCATGTATAGCAATTCTGTCGTTCTCAATATATATGCCACACTCATCACAGAGCTTTTTCAAATAATAATTTTTGCATAGGATGGAGTAGTTGCCTGGCACTTTGTCGGTAATTGTAATTATGTACCGTTTTTGAAACGTTTCCAGGTACTGTATCCCTTTATTTGAAAGTCTTAGGTTCTGTGGAGTACTGTAAATCTCTTGATCAATTCTATTTTCTATTATTTTTCGATATTTGCCGACTAATTTGGTGCAGTCTCTTTCTGTGAGTACATTTTTGGCTCTTAAGCTACTGAGGTACCGATTCAGATCTGTCAGTATCGAACTAGCAATTTTATTTTTGTCAGTTGTCATGTTAATTTTGTATTTTGTACCGAGATTCATAAATTGTCTAAGTTCGGTATTTTCTACAATATTCAGGTCACCAGTAACTACATGTCCTAATTGTCCGTCTCTATAAATTTCGTTGCATCTACAGTGTTCCGAGCTCAGAAGATGTTCTCTAAGCTGTGCAGCTGTAAGCTGTCGCAGTATTTTGGTGTAGTTGCACACTTGTAGCCATGCTGGTGACGTTGTTTTGTACACCACCTGAACGGTCCAGTCAACAGCTTCCATTGGTTTGCTGATGAGTTTACCGATCCTTGTTGCCTTCAATAATTTGGCAATTCCAATTCGTGACACTACTTGATTCGTATGTAGTACTGTAATCCTTACTGTCCGTCGCTTCTGGGTTTCATCAGCGTTGTGTCTTCGTGAGGTACTCTGCAGATAGGCTAGTATTTTATCGTAGGTATGCTGTTGTAGGCCTTTAGCCATACACCGAAAATACAGGTACTGTATGTACTTCTTTCTGGTTTTCTGTAGCATTTGTGTTTGGTCTCCGATGTGGATTTTTTCAAAATCTCTTATGTAGCTTTCTATTTCCGTATCCGTTGGATTGTGCTTATGCTTACGATCTTTGTGTTTTTTGGTGAAGTTAATTTTGCGTTCCCGTGTCACTCTTAATGCGCTAAAGTACGGATTCTTATTACTTGGAATGTTTTGCATGTCAAACGCGTCGTGTACGTTGCCAATGCCTTTACAGTTTGTATTCAAACCACAGGGGTACAGACTATTCATTTGTTTAATCCAGAAATGCTCAGCCTCAAGCCTACTCTTGTCTGCATACGTGTCTCCGTCTCTGAAGCTCTGCAGGATTTCTATGCTGATGTCAGACACCGTATGTCCGTCAGTTCTGAAGTGTGTGTAGAGCTGTTGACAATTTGTGTCTTTGAGAATCGCCAGTCTATGTTCTCGAAATCTACAGGCTAGGGATCGCTTCGTTTCTCCTACATACTGATAATCACATTTTCTGCATGTGATAAGGTACACAACGTTCTTAGTTTTACAGTCCCACACTGTTTCGTTTAATGCATTAGTCGTCAACTTTTGATTGGTAGAGCCTACCGTAATATAGTCACGTGTGTTAATAAATGCACAGGTTATACAGTTTTTTCCACATGCGCGTGTGACACTATGATTGCCCTCGTTCGGTAGAATACTGTATTTCGGTCCTTCTTCTCCACTGCTACACCTGACGCTGCAGAACCTCCCTGTAGAACCACGGGTGGTGGTGCGTTCTTGTCGTCCAGCCTGCGGTACAGTGGCGGAATTCGAAAGAGAGGTTTGGATTGAGTCAGGAATAGAGTGGTCCCTCCGAGACTATTGCCAGGGCTGCTGGCCAGGCGTCTGCCACGGCTAAATAGCGTTTCCTGGGCAGCCCAGATTCCTAGGGATCACTCCCGAGCCCTCGGAGGCAAGGGCAGAAGCCGCGGGAGCGCCATCTACTTACAAATGCGCCGCGTGCACGGGTATATATGTATGTATATATGTTTGCTTCGAGTAAACTCGCGAACCGCTTGACGCACGTGCACGCGCGATGGCTCGATCGAATGCTCGCGACCCCGAGATGGTCATGGGCAAGGTCGATTTTTGATATGCAAATTTGTACCGAAGTTATGGCGCATTTTCAAATGTTGCAGCACACATTAACACTACCAAACGAATTGCACATGGATGAATTGCATATCAAATGACTCGCCTCGACGTCACGAGTCATTTACATGTGCTCCCGCATAATTATGCAAATGCATACTGTAGTTGTGGTACATTGTACATTGTACTGTACATTGTAGCTTGCCTAATTGGGAAACATCCAGAACGCGTGCAGGCACGCACGCACGCACGCACGCACGCACGTACGCACGCACGCACGCACGCACCCATGCCAAGCACGCACGCACGCACACACGCACGCGCACGCACGCACGCGCACGCACGCACGCACGCGCACGCACACACGCACGCACGTGCAAGCACGCACGCACGCACGGGAGTGCACGCACGCGCGCACGCACGGGAGCGCACGCACGCACGCTCGGGAGTGCGCGCACGCACGCACGCACTGGAGTGCACGTACGCACGCACGGGAGTGCACGCACGCACGCACGCACGCACGGGAGTGCACGCACGCACGCACGCACGCACGCACGCACGCACGCACGTACACGCACGCACGTATACATGCACGCACGCACGCGCGCACGCACGCGCGTATGCACGCACGGGAGTCCACGCACGTGCACGTATGCACGCACGTGCACGCGCGCGGGAGTGCACGCACGCACGCACAGAGGAGCACAGAATTTGAGCCAGTTTCTGTCAACGGGGTGCACGCCTTAACGATCAACAGAGGAACACAGAATTTGGGCCAATTTCTGTCAATGGGGTGCACGCCCTCACGATAAAGAGGTACTCAGAATTTGGGCCAGTTTCTGTCAACGGGGTGCACGCCCCCATGGACAAAGGGGGAGCATGGAGTTTGGGTCCCTTAATGCTGACGACTGTCCTAAGGAACATTCGCCCACACAAGAAAAAGACAAAGCTACGCATATCCTTGTGCATTATCATCACTTCGACGTTATATGCAAAATCAATTGCTTCGTGCCTTAATGTATACATGGCGGCCGAAGGCCGCGCGCGCCTCTAGTCCGTAGAGCGGCTGCCGATCCCATATGTATGGTTGTACTGTGTAATGTACTGTTTAGTGTGTACAATAACTAATCGTAGTTGTACTGTAAGACTGGGAAATGTACATGTGTTGCAGGCTGGGAAATGTACATGTACATGTACATAAGACTGGGAAATGTACATGTCTTGCATGACAAGACAATTATGGATGATAACCATTTCACTCTCAGTTCGCTGCAGCTTGTGACAGAATGTGACGGACGATGGTCATGCAGTCATGCACTCATGTCATGCAGTCATGCATGACACGTCATGCATTCTACCCCACTTGAACACATTCCAATGAATACATGCACGTGTTGCGAATGGCTTTGTTTAGAACAAAACGTGGGAACCAGTGGTGCCTCAGGGATGAGAGCATGGACTGACCCGGCCCGGCCCAGCGTTTCGGTCGTTACGTTCTTGTCGAGGCACGCAAACTAATAACGACATTGTGAATTGTGATATGTATGTAAATGTAAACCGCCACTTCGTATGAAGTTAGAAACGTTGCGCTCCATCACGATGCCCAAAAGTCCTTAAGATCGTGAGGGTTTGTAGCAATGCGCAGTAAGAGTCCGTGGCAAATCCCACGTCAAGTTCCCGTCTCGCCAGTGTCGCCCACGGGTCCTGGTCTTCCCATCGCTCCCGGGAGACCGACATCGCCCGGCTCTCCGTCGTGGCCAATTCTTCCATCTGGGCCAGGATACCCCGAATCGCCTAAATTCACAGGCTTTTGCACAATACGACAAAAAAAGTTCGCAGAACGGAGTTTCACGAACCTCGCTCGCCCTTGTCGCCTCTGAGCCCAGGAAACCCAGGTGGTCCATCGTTCCCAGGTACTCCTGAAAGACACCGACTAAAATATTCAGATCGACGCCGTTTCTTTAGAGTGCACTTATAAATTGACTTACATACAATGCAATTGCACAGAGACAAAACTCTGAAAGGCATGCTTAAAGTACTAAAACAGATATTTTTTTCTCAACTATTGTGAACAGCAATTGTGAGAGAAAAAACTGACGAACAGATTGTGACTACAGATGACGTGCCATTACACCATTCACTGTTTAGTTGCAAGCAAGAATGCTGCAGAGTAAGACGACATAAAGTAGTACATACATGTACTCCTCTGCGTGACGACTCTAAGGATCTTACACTGTATATCCGTGCTACACACTATACACAAATAAACTAGTACCTGGAAGGCCTGCTACGCCTTTTGCACCAATTGGGCCGTAGACTCCTTGTTCTCCTATAAATCAAAATTCGCAGTCTCGACAAACTGCTAAACTTTGTTTCTTGCAAGCAGTGTTCTCATTTTGTTCTTGCTCCCCCCCCCCGCTGTTTGTCCTTTGGTTTTGGTTTGTACCTTTTGGTCCTTTCAGGCCGAGCACACCTGCGGTGCTTTCCAAATGTTCAAATTCGCTTTTCACTGCTTGCAGCTGGTCGAGTGTATGGTCGAGAAAACGCGTCAGCTTTGTCAGCCTTTCTTGAAGCGTCGCACTGCTGGTTTTGGCCAATTTTCCCTCGCTTGTCAGCCTGGCCAAGGCAAACAGAGTAGCAAGGCCCAGCACTGGTTTGACCGTATGGAGCATGTTAGTAGGATGCTGGCTAACAAGACAACTGCTTGATACAGTACAATGGTTCAAAGACTGACAGTGGCGCTTTAGGCTACATAGCCCGTGCAACAAGTACAGTCTGGATAAATAAACACTCACTGCAATGTACCAAGTAGCATGTAACACGAACACAATGTAACAACAGGTATCGGGTTTCACGCGATGGCAGCATCCGAACTGCATACATGTATGTATGAGTATGTATGTACTTGTGATGTAGTCAGCGCAATGCTACTCGCATTTCATTGGGTGGATGGATAAGACAAGGAAAGTAATCATGGCTGCAGATTTCTCATTTGGAGAACAGAAAAAATGATTACTGCATAATACTCTAGGAGGGTGTATAATTATAGGGGGTGGGGCTAATTATAGGGGGGACTTATAAACTGGAGGTGTCGATGTGTGGGAAGGTTTGTGTGCAAAAAGGCGCGTGGAGGCGATTTTTAAGGAAGAAAGACGCTGCGCACACACGTTGGTACACTCTAGCACACTCTCTCACAGTATCACATCCACATACACGTACATACATACCGTAGACCCTATTATTTCCCCCCCGGGGGCGCATTTTTTCGTTCGCGCTCCCGGCGGGGGTATATTTATCGGGGGGGGGGCTAATTATAGGGGGGGGGGGTTATAAACTGGAAGTGTCGATGAGTGGGAAGATGTGTGGGGAAAAAGGCGCGTGGAGGCGATTTCTAAGGGAAAAAGGCGCTGTGCACACACGTTGGTACACTCTAACACACTCTCGCACAGTCTTACATACACATACCGTAAATCCTCCAATACAGCCCCCCCCCTCCAATAGTGCCCCCCCCTCCAATAGTGCCCCCGGGTACGGCAAGGTTGAAATAATAGAGCCCCCCCCTCCAATAGTGCCCCCGGGGGTAAGGGGTATGTTGTGCCATGTGCCTTTTATGGCCAAAAATATAGTGGTAGGTACATTTATATCGTGTATACACACTACTACTAACCAATACTAGTACGTTTCAGCAACTATTAGCGGTAAATCAACCATTAAATGTGGCAAAAGTGATCAAAATCATCGAAAAATCGGCAATTTTGACAGCGAAACTAGCATTACCATTCAAAATTTTTAGGTTGAAATAATAGAAGCCCCCCCTCCAATAGTGTCCCCCCCCTCCAATAGTGCCCCCGGGTAAGGAGAGGTTGAAAAAATAGTGCCCCGGGGGCACTATTGGAGGATTTACGGTACGTGTACATAATACACATACGCGACCATACATACACCCAGACATGGAAACATGTGGCTTTTAGACGATGGTCCATTTAGGGAGGGGGTGTAATTATAGGGGGGGGGGGCTTATTAACTCAAAGTGGTCTTGGGACGGTGTATTATTATAGGGGGGGGTAATTATAGGGTTTACGGTACACATACGCGACCATACAAACACCCAGACATAGAAAATTTCGCCTTTCAGACGATGGTCCATTTAGGGAGGGGCTGTAATTATAGGGGGGGGGACTAATATACTCAAAGTGGTCTTAGGGGGTGTATAATTATTATGGGGGCTAATCAAATGGGGCTTATTTTAAAGTTTACGGTATGTACAGTAATCCCATTCCCAGACCATATACAACTCAAAATGCGCGAATTGAAGAGTAGTGGACAGAGGCGCCTCAATCAAAAGTTCGGTTCAGGCCATCCAGCGTTTCAGTCGCGCGCCTCATATATATTTGAGCGACACGACGGTGCTGCCAAAACACCAAAAACAGGATAAAACAAGCTTAAAGACCTAAGGAGGAACGCTTGCACGAGTCGTAGGTCGTATTCGTAGAGTATACCACTTGGCACAATCGTACTTGAACGCAAGCAGCGGGCAACACAACGTCTACCTATGCAAGTTGAATGTGCTGGACCCGTCGTTGAGAGCGGGTGGGAGAAAATGCCTCTACTGGTACGGGCAGCCGTTGACGAAGAAGAAGCGGCTGAGAGGAACGAGGGTGGCGTTGTTGATGTCGGCGGTCCTGTTGTTGAGAACGAGGTCTTTGAGGCACAACTCCGGGCCAGACGGTTTCCAGTCGTCCGGCGCGGCCGTCGCCTTCGACGACAGCACCCCCTTTCGCGCCATGGCTGCAACGTCGTTCCAGCCAGTCAAGCGAGAGAACCGCGAGCGGGGTCGAGTGCATTGGCGGGGGGCGGGGTCACTCACGCGGCAGTGCGCCCAAGAAGAGGTAGCCCAAGTTGCCCAAGTTGTATATGATGCTGTCGACATTGTCAATACGCAGCGTCTTCTCGACGAAAATGCCGTCGACGGCAATGCTGAGTGCGAGGAAGTGGTAGGCGTCGAAGCTGTCGCAGCCGCGGTCGACATGGCGCGCGGTGAGCACGGCCCTGTGCCAGGCACCGTCGCAGAAGGAGGTCGACGACGACTGGAGCGTGACCACTTGGCGCGCCGCAGTACCGTCTACTTCGGCGACGAGCTCCGCGGAGAGACTGGTGCCATGCAAGAGCAGCGATAGGCGCCGTTCGCCGATGCTGAGCCGACCCCCGAGCGTCACGAGACGCGGCGCCATGCCTGAGGAGACGTCGGCTGTCTTGAAGGACACCTCGATCCGCGTCGCGTCTAGCCGACGCTTGCCGTCGAAGCCCGGCCAGCTCGCCGCCGCTACAACCAGCTAAGGCGCTGATTTCAGTCTGGAAGGCGAGGGAGGAAGACTTGCAACTGGCACGTACCTGCTAGAACGGCATAGCCGCCAGAGCGGACATAGTGACCGCTGTCAGTACCATTCCTGAGGCAATAGGAAACGGACTGTTGCCCGACCAGCACGTTGACACCGTGAATTTTGGTTTCAAGGTCTATTTGAAGTTCGCTTCCATTTGAGTTTGCATTTGAGTTTGCAATCGTGCCGAGACCACTGTTTTTTTGAAGTTGTTGTTGAGAATACTTACAAAATTTTGGATTTTGTTTAGTAGTATTGTTGAGAATTGAGCTAGATAGCTACTGCAGCTAAAGCGGCAGATAGACGACGACAGAGCACTAGTGTAGTGATGCGGCATTTTTTTGGAAGAATTTATGGGGAGGGCGGGGGAGGGCAGGTGAGGGAGGGCGCGGGGAGGGGGGATGCCAAAAACATAGTTTGTTGGCGCTCGTCATCTGCATCGTCCCAAAAAACAAAACGTATGAGGCAGTGTAGAACTCTATCTCACCCCTAGTTCGCTTTAAACAGTGATTATTGACGTTTTACCAAAAACTCAAATGAACCTCAACCCCTTTTTGCTGTTGAAGTTCGTTGGCCTAAAACCTCAAACTCAAACATGCGAACATGCAAATGGTTGAAACCGCTTGTGAAACTTCGTGTGCAAGACTACGGTATTTGAGTTGCGTTTGCGTTTGCGTTTGCGGTTCATTTGAGGTTTTGAAATTTCAGAGGTTGGAACCGAATTTCGCAAATGCAACGCAAACTCAACTCAATTGAGTCAAACTTCACAGGTTGTAATCGGGCCCGGAAGAACGGCATAGTGGTACCCCCCCCCCCCTTGAAGGCAATATACGGCACCGCAAGAGTCTGTTGTGCTTCAGACAAAGTGTTTGTGAGTAGTTAAGACCGTTTGAGACATACCTATAGAACCCAGTCCATAATAGACTCAGTCAGTAGCTCGTCGATCCGAAGCGAATGGTTCCAAATTTGTCAAAATTTGTGTCAAAATTTTGAAGATCACTATACCCCTTCTCCTTGATTAAGGAGAAGGTACCTTTTCTCCTTTTATGGGGAGAAGGCACCTCTTCTCCTTTTATGGGGAGAAGGCACCTCTTCTCCTTTTATGGGGAGAAGACACCTCTTCTCCTTTTATGGGGAGAAGGCACCTCTTTTCCTTTTATGGGGAGAAGGGACAAAAGGTAGGACGTGAAAAGGGAACTGCTGCTGGCATGCGTGCGGGCGGGCCGACCTTGTGCCATTCTCCGTCGTCGAGGTTCCCAATGTTCGTCCTCTGCAGGAAGGCTGTGAAGTGGCCGCTCTCGTTGACCGCGACGATCCAGAGCTGGAGGTCGCTGTCGTTGAGGTGGAGCTGCAGTGACGTCGACACGTTCTGCTGGCCACCCCAGAACAGAAGCAGCGCGTCCTCGCGTCTCGTGCGGAACGAGAACTCGATGTGGACTCTGAATGTGCGGCCGGTGTCGCGAAATAAGTATTCCCCCCATTTTTTATTCCGGCCGGAATACATATTATGGGCGCAAGCCATAATAACTATTCCCCCCGGAATACTTATTATGGATTTCATCGAAATAAGTATTCCCCCTCCCAGATTGGTCATTCCCCCCTTCTCAAATCTAACGACGCTTGAAGTCGCTCAGCAATATATTTGTTTCCAGTTTTTCCATAACAAGTCCAAGAATGTCGCAGCATTGGCGGTGTATTTTGTGCGACGAGGGACGATGAAGCATCGAACAGAGTCACCGCTAATTAGCTGGAGCTCAGGTGGAACTCGTAATGGGCCGATCAGCCACGTGTGCTTGAACGATGTTATTATCGACGTACATTGTAGCCACTGTTCAGCCAACTCGGCATGCACTCTTCACAAGCGGAAGAAGTCGGTATACCGTTGTAACAATTGTTATCGACTAATAATAAGCAGTGTTAGCAACAGCGGAATTAGAATGACGCTTCAGTGCAGGATTTCCCCCTTTTTAACATCAGCCCGAGCCACTGGACTGTCTGCTTGGCGACGACAAACAAGATTGTTGTTACACCGACGCAAACGCGATCGCTCACCCACACTCACCTTGACCGCCGCACACACACACACACACACACTTTGAGTCGCGGTCAACCGCCCGCACACGTGGAGCACTCTAGTGCGAAAAGGCGCTGTAGCAGCGATGCGAATGATCTACATGTATACATGTACCTTGTTGACAAAATATATTTTAATTAATTAAATTTTAATTAGCTACGCCTGCCATTGGAAGAACGATACTCAGACAGCTAATGTTAAATCGCCATTTACGCGTTCACAAACAAACACTCAATCCGAATGAAAAAGCCCAAAAAGATTAAGTTTAAAGCAGGTAGTCATCCGTTGCATGTTTGTTGTTTTCTGTTCGTGTCGTTCTGCTGCATATAAAGCATTGTGATACATAGTTAACGCATTTCAAAAGGGGGGAATAGTTATTTCGGGCGGGGGAAAACCTAATCTGGCACAAAACCATAATATGTATTCCGGGGGGAATACTTATTATGGGGGAATACTTATTTCGTGACACCGGCGTCTTCGGGTACGCCGCAGCCTCGCCCCTCCGCGCTGCCAGTCCCACGTCTCGCTGTTCTCTGGCATGACTCGCTCTGGCAAGACAAGACTGGAGACGCTCTCGGTGCTGCCCGTGTAGCGGACGGCGCCGTCGTCCCAGTCGTCGGACAGGCTCGGCCGCACGCATCGACCAGCGTGAGCGTAGTTTGCTAAATGAAATACAACATCATCATACATACAACCCATCAGTGAGAACTAAAGAGTCGCTACGCGTGAAGAGTTTGTGGTTAGAGAGTACTCGTGTCGCGCTCAATTGAGAACCTGCATGTTGTATACAGTGCGTTGCGCTGGTCCAGCCCAGGATTTTATTTTACTAGTACGTACCATAAGTCCTCCAATAGGGCCCCCAGGGCAGTACGCTTTCAACCTCTCTTTACCCGGGGGGGGGGCACTAGTGGAGGGGGGGGGTACAATTGGAGGGGACATTATTGTTTCAACTTCATAGAAACCTCATAGGCTGTGTAACACAAATCATAAAAACCATAAGACAATTGTTGCCTCCTGGGGCACTATTGGAGAGGGATGCACTATTCTTTTAACCTCTCCATACCCAGGGCACTATTGGAGGATTTAAGGCATTTGACTCCGGAGGTACTATACGTAAGATGCAGTGCAATTATACAGTAGGGGTAGCGATGCTGTACAATGAACCTGGGGAATCCTTTACGTAGAAATCTGCCACGTGACTTCTGCAGACGGGTTTGTCTACAGCTCCACTTTTGTACCAAATACATCTCCCATTTTCGATTTTCATAGACATACATTGGCCACAAATGTTGAATCCCTGAATTGTTTGTATAGCATTAAGTACTGTCCCATTAATTACAAAGGCGAGGATGAGTAAATGCCGATCTATCGAGAAGTTGAGGAAACATTGTCAAACGACGAGATTGGCGCGGTTTCATTCCCAGGGTGTGGTGAGCGTGCGTGCCAGAGGACTCGTCTTCTCACCCAACCACATGCTCTCCTATCTGAACTACAGGGTGGCCGCGACTCAGAGGGGGGGGGGCGGTGGGTGCCCCTCCGCGCTTGTACAGGGTGGCCCACGTAAGTGTAACGATTTCATTGACCCATAACTAAGATGCAAGCAAAGTAGTTGAAATTTGTACACGAGTTAGCCACATATTGAGGAGCGCTTTGAGGAGAGTGACGCAGTTGCCATTCGCCCTCAGCTGATGCCAAAGCCAATCAGCACTGGATCAACGAAAGAACGTGTTTTGCGTGCGATTCAGAACTCGCCAGAAAAGTCGACATGATGCCAGTCGCCAGAGAACGTACATTTTACCGTGTACAAATTGTTTTGTGTGTAACTTTTGAACAACGTGAGAGATCTAGCTAAAATAGAGGAACTCTAAGTTAGACTGTCTACTAGAAGTGTTTTTAAAATTTCATCAAAATCGCTTTATCCACCCCGGAGATTTGAACAAAGAGGTGCAGTCGAGGCTGGGCCACCCCGTGGACGTGCGAAACACTGAACCGTGCCAAACAATTCAATGTTGTCATTCCACTTCTCACAATTTGAATACAGTAGGCATTAAATGACACAACACTCTGCACTGCAATAGGTTCGAAAGCTAAGGTTCGAAAGCTCGTAGCAACCTCCACTCACTTCAAGACAGCGCCGTTTATGTTCTGCCACTGCAACTAGGTCGTAAGGATCCCAGGTGGCTTCGAAGGCTGGATTGGATCCGTCATAACCGTCCAGAGTTTCAATGTATTTCTATTAGAGTCATAAACTGAATGCGCCAAACGAATGCGTGGCGAATTAAGTAAAGTCAGCTGAACCTACAATGTAATCCGTACCATGCCTGTAAGCAAGCACATCTGTATCTTGAGGTAAGAGAGCTATATTGGCAGCTGTCAACCCAAACTTACAACTCCTCCAAACTTACAACTAGGAACTCAACCCCCCCCCCCCACACACACACACACTCCCCAGAATTTTCACAACCGCTTCATTTACATGGCCAAACAACAACAATACGCTACGTATTTTCGACAAAAAATACCGATTGACACTTCGTTTTGGCACTACATTTACAATACAGTCGATGATATTTGATAGAAACTTTAAAATCAAAATCGTTTCTATGTAATTGTGATCCATTGCTCATAGCTATTTTTGCTAAGCAGTTTCTTAAGCAGACAAAATCAGCGGCAATAGAAATGCCATTACTGGCCAAGAAGATTTACTGGCAAGTACATCGAATGCAACTCAAAATTTACTCCTACAGTAGTCGTTTATGACTCCAATTCATTGTATGGTCGATGCTCGGCGAAGTCACTGCTCGTATTCTTATAGTTGTACAGATACTCTTGTGGCATCACCAGAAACAGCACCCATCTGTCTGGGTAGACAAGTGAGCGGCGCAATTCAGCTGAACAACAGAACAGAAATGCATAACGAATCTATTACAAGGTCAAGGTGTGGCCCACCATCCACTTCTTGGCTAGCCTGAATAGTATCCGCAGCTTTGTTCCAAGCTCTTGAAAGCTGCATGAAATCGCCAAGAGCCACAGTTCCACCATGGTTAAATGGATCTGGTCCAAGGATGATGTGTCGGAGTCCTCCAGCAGGTCTCCGCTCACGTCTATTCCAGAAGTTGAGGTAGAGCCAAGCCAATGAACCATCCTTTAGCTCCACCCGGCGAATGAGCACCGACAGACCAGGGCAGAATAGCAACTCCTTTACCACCCTTGTGCGTACAAGTATGCTGGCACAACTGCCCATCACAGTATTGCAGCAATATAACAGGCATCTGCGCGCGAATGGCAGTATGATGGTTCTGAAATCACCGACCTTTCATGTCTTACATACATACATACCTGGCTGGGCCCAGCTGATCTGCTCCTGGATATTGGAGACTGGCCCGCATAGAGCTGTAATTGTAGACGATCTCGAACATATCTTCATGCAACTTCCAGTTGGTAGTGGCATTGAGTTCTGTGACGATTAGTGGCCCAGTTGACGTTTTGTAGTCGTAGGCAATGCGCTCATGGACTACATCGAGTGCGGCGAGGACGTCACGCAGTTTGCGGTGGCTATAATTCGACGCAGACAATAGGACAGCGTATGTACGCATAGTGAGTTAAGGCCGATTTATAATCATCCGCGTCCGTCATCCGCCATCCGCTGTCCGTGATCCGCGTCCGTCACGCGCAAATTGCTCGATTTATAATCATCCGTCATTTTTCGTCCGTCAAGTGTTAAATGAATTGGGTCTCGCGTGGAAACCCTTCACACATTATGGTAGATTTGGGTGTTAAGCGCGCAATCGTAAACTCGTCGTACCGTAAACTCCTTCCGCGCGCACGCTTTCCGTACGAGACCGCGCGCCTTTTCAACGCTTCCGCGTCCGTCATCCGTCAAAAGTTGAAAGTTGGCCAACTCCATCCGTCATTCGCGTCCGTCATCCGCGTCCGTCAAACTTCCCGATTTATAATCATCCGTCTTTGACGGATGGCGGACGCGGATGACGGACGCGGATGATTATAAATCGGCCTTTAGGTACTGACTTGATGATCGCTCTCTGCAAATCGGCGTTTCGTATCCACCAACGGCCAAAGCTGAGTTGCAGATGCGTGTAGGATCTAAAGAGAATGTCGTCGCGGTAGTGGCGCTTCTCGTCATCTCGAACGGCCTCCTCTGCGAGCGTTGCGTTGCCCCAAAACAACGTGAGGCAGTTCTGGGCGCGCAGCACCCGCAGCACCAGAATTGTCTGCAGCTTTTGACGGTATTCGTAGAACAGTGAGGCATGCATCGCAGCCTCGCTGCCTTGCTCAATTTCAAATATTACGTTTTGTAACTCGGTTTTCAGCACGACCTCATCTTTGCAGTCGGCGTGCAAGAGATGGTACTCCCTGACGGCATCGTCGTACGCTCTACACAGTTCATGTTGCTCGGGTGTGACACTCGTTCCTCTGCACATTCTGTTGGGATTGGTAGATGCGTCAAAGTCGCGGATCCACTGCTGAGTGGCATTCGTAGAGCTGAAGTACAGTCGCTGCTTCAGTCTATTCGCATTCCTCGCTTTTTCCTGGAGCGTCTCCCAGAAGGCGAGGTGTGCCGAGTCATCCCTCAGCCAGCTGTCTATGCGTTCAAAGACCACGCGCTGTTCCACGCGCAGAATGTGCGACTCCACGTGCGTGTACTGCATTTTGATCTCGTCCAGGAGCGTGTGCAGTATGCGCGTCGACGATGCGAAGTGGCGCTCCTGCGCCACCTCGATGCGGTCCAGCTGCCGAGTAAGGTTCTCCACGCTCGACTCGAGCTGCTCCGAGACCTGCTCGATCTTCACCTCGATCATGCTCAACTTCTGCACGAGCTTTTGCTTGAAGTCGTTTTTGCTGAACGCGTGTTTCGCGTGCCGAACTGAAAAAAAAGTCGCGCTTAGCCTCGTCTCCATACTGCGAGGCTCCTTGTGTGATGGCAGAGATGCCCCTTGCTCCTGCAGCTACTTTCGCGTCGAAGCGAATAGTGCTGTTGCGAATCGCGTTCACCTTACTCACGAACTTGGCTCGACTGAAAGCGTCCTGATGGTCTCTGGATCTCTTTGCGACAAAAAAACGGATTCGCGGACATGTCTGCCGTGTCGGCATCGGCCAGCATCGTGATTCGTTCAACTTCTTCTGAGATCGCCTCGTCCAGTAGCGACTGCAGCCGAGACACTTCCGCGTAACTAGCAATTGGTCTTGCTTGATGGCGACCGACGGCGCCCTAGAAAACGAACAACCTTGGCAATTGTCATCACTAACCTAAGTATGGCCGTGAGTGCAAGCGAATTACCATCTCGTTTCGCAGTCGTTGAATTTGCTCACTTAGCAGCGGGTTCTGTTTGAGCCTTTCCTCAAGAAAATGTCCTAACTGGCCGTTGAAGCATTGTGAAGCCGCACGTGCTGCATCCATTACTCCAGTTGTCGCCAACTCGAGAAAGCGTCGCAGCTCCGAAAATCCCATCTAAACGTCAGTGGCGTAGCAAGAATTTGGTTCTTTGCTTGAGAAGGTTAGTTCAAAATCGATAGAACACTCAAAGCTTCCACAATCCATACCCTCTAGGCTCTATTGTATCTGCCGTAAACCTTATAATTAGCCCCCTCCCCCTATAATTAGCCCCCTTATTATTATACACCCTCCTAAGACCTACTCCGGTCCAATTTCGAATGAAAGGCAACAAATTCAAATGAAGTGCTTTTTGAAACGAGCTTGTTTCTCTGGTCGCCAACCTGCGGTGGGGAACGCACAGAACGCTCCCAACAAGGGCAGCGTTCGCGAACCCGCGCCCTATTTATTTATTACTAGACGCCCGTAGCGGCCTTCGGCCGCCCACCCAGCTGCCGTCAAATCCACTTATCCAGATGCCATATTCAATTCCAGAGAAAATTCGGATATGAATAACGCAACGCAACGCGTGTTGTCACTGCCAGGCCGTTTGCCTCTTCGGCCTGTGCCAGGGGGGGGGGGGGGTGCCACACGAACATTTTATAATGGAGCGCGCGAATCACAAACTGCGCACTTTGAATAGCTCGCGCTAGGTAGGTCCTAGGAAGAAGTTGAGGATACCATTCGAAAGCTTGAAGTGTCTACTTTCCGATGGTGTTAAAATTTTTTTAAAAATTTTTGAATTTCGCGCCAAAAAATCGCTTAGAAGCGTTTGACTGCATTTTTGCCGATTTTGCAGCGACCATATCTCGTTATAGAAGCACCGGAGCGAAAATTTATTTAAACATTGCAAAAAGCGCTTCAGGAGACCTACAAATTCTTCCTTTAAGTCGGCGCTCTAGCGTCAACCGCGAAAGAATTACAGTCAAAAAACCGATTTTTGGGCCAAAAAACGGCCCACCGCCACAACTTTGGCGACACCGTTTGCTCCACCGATTGACCCGAACTAAACCGAATTAGGGCACGTTCGAACCGGCCATTCAAGGGCTTTCAAACGCGACATCGCGCGCCGCAACAGCTAAAGGCTCGTGGCTACCGCGGCGGTTTGTTTGAGTTTCGCGCATTTTTTGAGATTTTCACAAACATTTTTTAAACTGCCATATCTCAATATCAAAAGCGAAATTCAAAATTCTGTCCTTTGAGTTTCTAGAGGACATCTTGAAGTGTATGCATGCCAAATATAAAAAAAAATCAAAAAATGTTTAGGCCCAGCCCACGGGGCTAGTGTGTTGTGCGCTCGATTTTTCCATCGACCTGCCAAATGTCCATCTTTGACAGCCTGGCTCGCAGCAGGCGCGCATCAGCTGGCGCTGCACAGCTGTACATTCGTAGCCTGTGTAACGTGCTATTAGCTTGCAAAACGCCGCGCTGAGTGGCCGTGGCAACAGGGCCAACAGCGCTGCTCAAAAAGGCGAAAAACCAGCTCGACCACCTGGCCTTTGCCTCACACTCCCAACACTGCACAGGTGCGCATGCCATATTTTCTCCATTCGTGCCGCTCCTCCAATACTACCCCCTTCCCAATAGTGACCCCTGGCAGCTGAAGGTTGAAAAAAATAGTGCCCAATACCCTTCCAATAGTGGGCCCAGCAGTGCCAATGGGAGTCATTTTATTCCCCTTTGTAACCAGTGTCTCTGAGAGCGCCTGTTACGTAGCTCCATTTCCAGTGCTAAATATGGTGTATTCAACTTTATTCATTATGAAAACCGCCCTGTCAGCCTCATTTTAATACACATTTGACCTCATTTGGGCCTCATTTGACTCTTTGTGACCCAATTTGCCATTCAAATTGAAAAGTTGAAGATACACAATATTGTGCCCTCTCCAATAGTGCTGCTCCTGGGCAACTGACGGTTGAAACAGCAGTGCTTCTGGGTTACAATTGCAGAATTTATAGTACTACAGTTTGCGCGTGGTTTGTGCGCGAAAACATCAATTCCTTCCTTCACTAACAGCGCCATTTAGCTATTTTATGGTAGTATGGCACATCAAAATACACAAGAGCACGTACTTTATCATTAAGGAAAAATTTGCAGGTGGCTGCAAAAAAAGGTGAATATGTGACGCTATTTTGTTAAAGTCCAGTTTGAAAAAGAGGGGTATTAATTAAGGCATGCCTCATTGGTGTATAGCCACCTACACTTTGCAGCTGATCAACTTCAGTTTGAACAAACCGTGTATAAAAACTGAACCAAACGCAGCAACACGTCACATATTCGGCATTTTTTGTGTTCGGAG